>JANHFT010005923.1:11866-33157 GCA_032467955.1 Pseudoxenodon macrops | reverse complement strand
GATTTCCCCCCCCTATTTTCCTCCCCAAAAATTCAGGTGCGTCTTATACTCAGGTGCGTCTTATACTCCGAAAAATACAGTAGTTAAATCTGGTTTCATTTGGCACATCTGCTGTATATTTAGCCACATGTGATCACCTGCATAAGGGTGTTGCAGGAGGCCATCTGTCCTGTCTCCTTCCCTACCACTGGCCCGCCCCATGGAGGACAACTACAATGCTGATCCGGCCCGTCAAGAAATCCAGTTTGACATCCCTGATGTCATCCCCCACCCACCCACATTCCGTGGAAAAACGGGTCCCTGGTGCCAAAATGTTTGGGCAACACTCATCTAGAATGTGCAAAACAAGGCTGAGCTTCTCCAGTCATTGTCTAAGGGTGCCATCCTGTGTCTCAAATGGCATCTTCCTTTTTTTAAAACATTGTTCTGTTGGATATTAGCACCCACCCCTCTCCTAGAAGAATGAAATATTCTAGGAAATATTAAAAAGGCAGAATATTATATTTCCCCGGATGAGAAATGGAGAAACATGCTCTTGGAAAGCAGCCCCCACTTTCCTTAATAGCCCACAGCAGATATCAGCACTTAAGATATAAAAGAGATGGCTATATCTATTCATAAGCAAACACCCTCATCCAAGATCCAACAAAGGTAAGATTAGCCCTCAGCCATAATAGGAATTGCCTCAAACTCTCTTCATTACATCATCACCCAGCAAGATTCAACCAAGCTTGGGACTCAAGACACTACAAAGTTATCCTTGGGAGTCTGACAACCAATCAGAATTGTTTTTTGCTCTGAGCAGGCTTGGCAAAAAACGGGGTGGGGTGGAAAGAAAGAAAAGAGAGAGGGAGGGAGGGAAAAAGGAGAGGAAGGAAGGACTGCAAACCTGGCACTAGATGCAGCTTCAGAGGATAATCCAGGGCTGGAAGGGGCCTGGAGGTCATCTAGCCCAACCCTGCTCCAGCAGGACATTGTTAAAGTGGGTTTCTGTCTTTTGATCCCCTAGTCACCAGACCACACCAAGCCACACCCACAGAACCGGTAGGAAAAAAAAGTAGATTTCACCACTGGGTCTGAACCTACCTCTTACTAGCCAAATTCAACCCTCCATAATCCTTTGCCAACATACCATTGTCACTGTTAATTGATAGTATTGTATTTCATATTATAAATTTAATGTTATTTGAAAACTCTTATTCAATTCCACACCTATGAAAATGGCTTAATTCTATCTACTATATTTTCAGGGTGCTTTAGATAATCTTTAGAATTTGAGGGGTGGGGAAGAAGATACTGATTTGGACTGATGTAGCTTTGGATTATTTCCTGTGTACAACTTTCTATGACTCTGAAACCTCTTGACTGTTCATGCTTTTTGAACTGAATAAAACCAGAAATAGGGGCATGCAAAGTGACTTCATTCCACCTCAGTGGTTCTCATCATTTACTAATCTTCACAGAATCTGTTTTAGTTATCTGTGTGAAGCAGGCCAGCTGCTCTGCTCCACTGTTGGATGTTTGAGAGGCAGTTTATTTTTTGATTTGGGGATGTGCTTTACTCAAAGCTACATCAAACAGAAGTGTCCTTTGATGTCCTGCATACATTGTAGTTTTTCACACAGTGTGTGAAGTGTGGGAATCCAAGGAGTTTACAAACATTTAATACTGCGGTATTAAGATAATTGTATAATAAATAACAGTTCACTTAATACTGTGTAATTAAGAGAATACAACAACCTCGTATTATAACCATTATATTTTTTATGTATTTTTCTCCTCTTTAGAGAAAAAATGAAAATATTTGGAAAGAATAAACAAAGCATAGAAGAGCACCCAGCCATGTCTCAGTAATGCATGCTAAGTCCACCCTCTCATTAATAATGAGATCACAGATGAAGAATGGTTTATTATAAACCTACCTGGCATTCAAAAGCAACAGCTGATATCTGGGGTCCCTAAAGTTCTGCTGACTGAATAAAGGAGCCGGAGTATGAAACCAGTATAAGACAATGGTCCCACATTCCATAACAGTGGTATCCCCATGCCAATCACCATAAATATTTTGGCCTGGCCCCCAACAAAGTCAACACAATCACCAGTATCCTCATTTCCATTCATCTCAGAGAAGGAAAGCCAGGCACTGAGGCACTTCAGTTTCACTATATCTCAGTGTCACCTGATGACCACCTTCCTACTTCAACCACAAATATATTCACAACACTTGTTGTGTCCTCCCTCTGCTAATTTGCATGAACCGCCGCTGGTTGGTTAAACTAGCGGCGGGAAAAATAAAGTACTGTCAGTGGGCGGCAGGCGACCAGGGAATCCCATAAAAGCGGGTCCCCTGCAGCCTGCCGGCAGTCCGGATATTGCCTCCACCTGGAGCCATTAAACGAGAGCTGACTGTTCATTGCGACTCGAATCTTCCTTACTCACACGATCTAACAACACTCATTGGAACTTCTCCCCTGCTGGTGTTACCATCCCCAGCCCTACCAATACTCTTCTCTGGTTTTCATCCAGACTCCAGGTTAATCCTCGATGCACAATTGTAGAAAACTTTGCCAATAGAGAGAAGCTCTTCCCTCCATCAAAAAACTATAAGGGAAAAGATGTCCAGCAAGAAAAGAGGTGCCCAAAGCAAAAAGGCTGCAGTCAAGAGAGAGGAAAAAGATGTCTTCAGCAGAAAAAAAAATTGCACAACACAAAATGTCGCATAATCTGTTGAGTCTACATGCAAGGTTGTAAAATCTGCAACAAGAAGCAAATGTAGTGCAATTTGTCTTCCAACCCACTCTCCAGCCACAAATTCTCAACCACAAATCTGCAAACATGACAACAAAACAAGTGGCAAAAAAGCAAACCCAGCAGGAAACACAAAAGCAGGCAAATGGCAACAGGCGGAAGGGCAGCAACAGGGCAGTTTCTGCAGGTGCAACAGACAGCAGGTATGACCAATGCAACCAATGTGCCCAACTTCTAAAAACTAGGCTTAAGTCCAATGCTGAACTTGGTTAGTACCAATCCAAGGATACTTATAACATTCGTTCCATACAAACACACCAATACTCTGAATGAGGATAGTTCATCACAATTCGTACCTTCTTCATCTTCTTACTGGAAATCATATAAATCTTTCTAAACCTAAATTATAAAAAACTTTCTGTACATAATTACGCAAATCTAATCATAAATCTATCTGAATTATATATTTTTTATTTTGAAATAGCAAATGAAAATGAAGCCCATTAAACTGCGACCCACCATCTAAATCAATATCTCCAAATCCTCAAATAATTAAAATATTATAATACCCTCTACCTCCATTACATACAACATAAATTTCAAAAATTTGAATCTTCCACCTGCAGAGGCATTTTCCAGTTCATACCAATATTCTGTGCAAAGTTTAATTATATAAATACCTGAAAAGGATTTGTTTTCTTAAATTGTCCTAACCTATAGGTTGTTGTAGGGATAAAATGAATGAATATTGTTTAGAATAGAATACTTGGAATACTTAAAGTTGGATTGCAAATGCACTAGTACTTATATTTGGCAATCACTTTTTTTTTCTTCAAGCAAGGAAGTCTATTTTAAATAACACATTCTTAATATGCCAAGGAATACTGAAATTTAAAAGTGCCAATCCTATGTGTATTTGATAGTGTCAGTGAAGAATGTAACATTCCAAGACAAACATTATTTCCTATGTTTTTAGTGGGATTTTCCAACTTCTGATAAGTTTGGAAACACAAAGGATGAATAAATTCCTCTTACACAAATATGAAATGCTAGTAGCAGTAGATCTTATATTTTGGTACATCAGTAGTCTGGTTGTGCTACATTCCTGACTTCTAAATAAACCACAGGTTCAACATACAGACAAGCCTGTACAACAAACTTACTTTTTTATTATCTATTTACTCCACACACCCAGCTAGCTATGCAATGTTAGACATAAAAATATCCATCTGAAATCTCGATCTATATACATCTCAAAAAATCTTGAATTTTAATATAATTAAAATAATTTCAGTTATAGTATGCAACAATTATGCTAGCTAAATGTCAAAAGATTTTCCTAAGAATTTGTTTCACTATCTGGCAGTGGGCCAATGTGAGAGACAACCAATTGGAACAGAAAGTGATCTGTTTTTTCCTGTTATTTTTTCCAGGAAAAAATAACAGGAATAATCTTGATCATTCAGCGGATCCCAAAGTAATTTCAGTATAATACGAATGATTTCAAATTTCTAGTTCTTGATGTTTAACTTTCAAAGCAATAAAATAATTATCTTCCTATAAATACTGATATTCCAAATTATATTGCTTAATTAAATAGGAATAAGATTCATATTCATATTCATATTCAGTACTAACTGAATCATAATTGAATTATTGAAGAACTATTCATTTCTGATATTCAGAGCAAACGCCTGATTGCTGAATTGTATTCTCTTTGAATATGGTTTAGTTGGCAAATCTTGGAATTATAAGAAGACCAAAACAAAACTAGATCTCATAAACCAAAAATATGCTTAGCTTGCTCTTAGGAATATGATTGTTAACATCTACTGTTACTGAAAGGTTAAATTAGGCAGCTGTAGCTCATCCTTGGGATTTCATTCACACCACAAAATATTTTCATGTGTTTTAATTATTATTCAATCTTAATTATTCAAAGAACATTCCGTCATCATAAAAATATAAATTCTCCCTTGCATCTTGTTGCTCTACTTTACCAGTATAAACTGATTCAAGCAGAATCAATCTTTACTTGGACTCATGAGAACATATTTCTGGAATATCTTCTAAAATATCTTGAACGGGGGGAAATAAAAAAAAGATCTTAAATGTACAAACATTACTTTCTTGTATTAATGTAGTTGAGATCCAAGATATAACAGCAATGGGATGGAGGGAAAATTAGAATCCCAGAAACCAGCATTTTATAATTGATTAAGTCCATGGTAATCTCACATTTCCAATTGAATAACAGCTGTAGGTTCTAAATTCATCTAGTCTTTTAAATAATAAAAAAGCCCTTTAAAGACAAGTCATCTACTTTACAATTGCGATTTAGGCACATTCACATGCATTATTTTATTCTCACAGAAATTGAAATTTTGTTCTAATACTTGTTTTCCTCCTCTCTACAGAGGCACATTCAGGAGGGATCAAGGTGAGTGGATGATAAAAGAAGCATTGCATCAGCATAACACAAGCTATTTCTTTCTCTTTTCTTTTTTGTATGTTTTGAATGTTTTTTGTATGTTTGTGACTTCATACACATGTACGAAATGGGTGACACTTGCCCTGTGACTCTGTGATGATGCTTTCAATAACTTGACGAAAGCATCAAATCACGGATATCTGTATCTAAGAAACAGAATAGTGTTATCACCAAGGAGATGTACCAGTAAATAGATTATATTTGCAGGAAGAAAATTGGAAAAGCTGGAGCACAAAAGAGGTTACAAACAAGTTAAAGAAAAAATAGAGCCTCTTTGCTATTTCAGTAGCAAAAGAAAGAAAAAGGTGACCCTGTTGCTAGGAGAAGATAGCAGAATTGTAACAGGTAATACAAAACCTGGCATTTTCAGCTTCTACTCAATCTTTTCTTCAGTAGGGAACGGTTCCAATGGACTTGAGAAGACAGAAGACCTTGTGGCAATTCCATATAACTAAATGTTTAAGAACTGGCTACTACAATCAAGTTTCACTCTCCAGAATCAGGTAGTTATATCCAATTATTTTAAAGGAACTTGCCAGTAAATTCTCTGAGCCCTTCCTGTGAGAAATCATGAAGGATGGGCACAATGCCAGAGAACTGAAGAAGAGTAAAAGGGAAAAAAAGGAACCAAAGAAAGTGCAAACTAGTTATTTGTTGTTGAAGACGGAACTTTGGAACAGATTATCAATGTATGAGTATTTAGAAAAGAATGTATTGCTTGAGAGAAAATAGTATAGGTTTATCAAGAATAAATCATTCTGATCTCTATACCCCTCTTCTTTGATAAAAATGACCAATTTGGGTGACCACAAGAATGTAGCCAACATGGTGAACCCTGACTTCACCAAACAATTTGACAAGAACTTCCTTAGAATTCTAGGATAGAAGATAGCAAAATGTGGGCCAAACTAGACTACCATTAGACTTGCAACGAAATTTCATGTTAATGTATGCTGACTTGTGTACATTCAAAGTGACAATAAAATTATTATTCTATTCTATATTCTACTTGATACGCAGCTGGGTGAACAACCTTATCCAATGATTACAGGAGACCGTGGCTTTTATGATTGTTTGTATTCTAAAGGCAATATGTTATATATTATATGCTTATAATTATATATTATATATTTCCCTTAGAATACAACCAACCAGAAAAGTAATATAAAAATAAGAAATAAATACAGTTTATTCCTTTTCAGGAACAAGACCTATAACTATCTCCCCTAACATATTGTTCTCCAGATATGTTGCACAGTGTGTTCTACAATTCTCAAACTGCAATAGCTTGTTTGTTGTGAATTCAAAGAGTTGTAATTCAATATACCTGAAATACTTTCACTTCAGGAAAGATGGCCTTTTAGTTAGCATCTATCGACTGTTTTAAGACTCTCTCTTTTTTTCTGCTTTACAACAATTTTTAAAATATGGAGTAATAGTATGTCATGAGAAATTCACAGCAGCTGCTACCATTTTGAGTATGAAAACTTTCCAAGATCTCACTGTTACTTATGAAATACAAACTACACTCTAGTCAATAATTTGCAATGATTTATATGTAAAGGAACAGCTTCAGATCTGCTGAACTCTTTGTGAGCATCTGCTTGGTTTGCCTATTTATTTTTTTCCTTGAAATCCGATGTTGTGTTGCTTCCAATGTTCCCTATTCACTTAAAAGGAATATTCTTCAGTATAGAGAGAGTGCAGAAATGTCCATGTCAATCTGTGGTAACAAAATAGATTTATAATAGAGTCATGAACTGTCTTAACAGCTCCCACTTGTCTTGTAGGAATAAAAAAGGAGGCAAAAAATTGAAGGATGAATAATCCCTCTTTTTAAAGTGTCATTCGGATATCCTTTCAGGATGGCCAGCTCTTATGTAGAGATGGGATGATTTATATTAATCAGAATTTGGGCCTCTGATTTCAAAATGGCAGGACAATCACAACCATAGTGGAAAGGCAAATGCAACCACTCAGTTTTCAAGATAATATATTCTTGCAAAGAAGCAGTGACATGGTGTGGTAAAAGCTTTGTGCAGTTTTGCACTGTTAGCTGCAATGGGCTAATGCACTGAAACACTGTCTCCACTCATAGCATCTGTCTTCCTATTGTCTCCAACATCAATGGCTTTTTGAGCATATGAGTCGATAAATATTTGCATTGTATGTATGAAATTAGCAGTCACCTCTAAGTGTACAAACGCAGAAACTTGAGTCTTCTGGCCTGAATCTTATTAAAAAGAGACAAGTATGCCTGCCTGCCTACCTGCCTGCCCCCCCCTCTCTCTATCTCTCTATCTCTATATATATCTATATATCTATATATCATCTATCCATCTATCTATCTATCTATCTATCTATCTATCTATCTATCTATCTATCTATCTATCTTTTTATTCAATTTATATGGTCACCTACCTCAACAAGTAATTCTTGGCAGAAAATAGAATTAAAATAAAAACAATGCATTACAAAAAACAAAATACAAGAAACAATAAAAGTAACCATAAAATCATTAACCAAGAAGTGGGTCCCTGCATTCACTCAGGCCCCATGTCCGGGCATAGAACCAGGTCCTTACAGCCTTATAAAAGGCCAGCAGGATAGAATGGTAGTTGCCTGCTTTCAGCTGAGTTCTCCTATATTGTCTTAAGGTTTCTCCTTTGGAGCTCTTGTGAGAAGAGCCTGCGAAGTTTCCTGGCACTGAAGTCTTAAACGTTGTCTTCTTGCTATATGGCCTGTGATCCACAGGTGTGGAATTTCATAGCTGAATCATAGCTCTGAAGTTCCAGTGCAACATCTGGTTATATGCTGTCACTAACAGTATAAATCTAAATCTTTCCTTTTTCTATTTCCTGCCAGGTGACAGATCTCTTGACTGCTCCAATTAGCATCTGTTATCCATCACTGGATTCCAAGGTGACTATCAGGAGAAAATGCTGTAAAATCTCTCTCTCTTGCCTTTTATCCCCTACTTCAACTCTTTACATTGGCCATCTATTACCACACAATGTTAGAAAATCCCTTCCATATTTCTGAGGTGCTTTCTGTCCCCCATTCATTTCTTTGTTCCTCAACAACTCATTATCCAAAGTGGTTAATCAGGGCCACATAGTTCCATCCCACATCTTTAGCAAATCATTTTAAATTTAATATGTATGCCTGCATTCTACACTGTCTTTGCCTGAATGTCATAGATTGTAGAAGGGTCCTTGTAGATTCATTAAAGGAACTTCTATTTGCATGGAGTTTTAATAATTATCCAGAAACGTTCATTCATTGTTAGGTACTCCTTCTTTCAGTAACCTTATAACTAAACTCACTTTGGTCCAGTACATGGGAAACTCTACTGGTCAATTTTTCACACTAAATCATGAAGCTCAAGACCAATTTGAATCACAAATTGATCTTGAGCTTCTTCAAATACCTCTGGCAAATTCCCATGAGAATGCAAAAATATTGACTGTGGTGCAGACTGTTGTATTGTCTCTGGCTGAAATGCATTTTGTTATGTTATATTGCATCATGGCATTTTGCAAATTAATTATTAATAAATCCACTTTCTGGTATTGTAATTAAATTGCAGCAAGGTGCTCATGGACAGTAAAGAATCCTGAAGATTGGAAACCATATCTACTGACAAAGATCAAACAATCAGTTTCTCTTGAAAGAGAATAAGACATGTATTTGCAAGATTGATATCAATCCCACTAGATAGACCAGACCAAGAAATCAACTCCACTGGAAGGCTATATCTACTTTTAATAAGATTGGCTATAATAACACAATTTTGCAACTCTGATTGTGTTGTACCTTTCCCACTTATAATACTCCAGGGAGTCAGTAAGTATTTGCATGAGCTGGTTCCAAATGTTATCTTGTAGCTCTTAAAATATTTTGCCTAGAAATTACGTATTTCTGTCAAGGTCATCTTCTATAATATCAAACATATGTCCTGTTACATTAGGGAGAAGACATAGCCAAATTCTGATTTTATTTTAGGCATTTCTCCCAGTAAGCACAAAATTTATCAACATTCAACAATAGACAATATTAAGGACACAATAGTTCATTATATAGCCTTTTATTAAGGCTGCTCTAGCAATTTTCATTTTTTAGTCTTATATTGTTCAGGGCTTGGAATTGATTATCTCTACTACCTTTGTATGTTGTCAGCAGATTCAATATTAATTACTAATACTGAATCTAAGTACTGCAGCTACATATGGCAGTGACTAACTAACTAGCAGCATTTTTTTAAATGACATTTATATGACTCTTGATTTATTTCATCCTTATTAGTGTTATATATACTCTCTAAGTGCCAATTTAAATCTCATTTTATCAAATTGGCTCATTTCCTAGCAATTTACAGAGAAAGCTATAATAAAGATTGTGCTGATTGGACTTAAATTGAGAAGAGTGTATACTGTTTTAAATATTATGTAGAATATGATATTGCTATAAGATACATTTGCCAAAGCAACTGTACCCTAACTGTACCTTCAAAATTACATTCAAAATACAATTAAGAATAATTAAAACAAAACCACACCACGGAAGAACCTGGACAAAATCAGCCATTATCCTTTAAACAAGCAAGTGAACAAACAAACGAAAACCATGGCAATGGTTTGATTAACTCCAAATTGGGGAACAGGGCCAGTTTGTAAGAGCCTCTTAGGAACCCTAAAAGACTAGGCACAATATGTACCTCTGGGAATATGTTATTCCAGAGGACAAGAGCTATCCCAGAAAAAGTGCACTTCTCCCTCCCATAAAATGACAAAATATAATTGAGGGGACCTGGACCACACCCATTCTGTATATATTGGATCAGCAGAAACTATTGGAGACAGGTGGTACTGCAGATAATCAGACCCTATGCTATTAATGGCTGTTGGTTACCAACAGTACTTCTGATTTCTGCACTGGTCCAAAAGGATGGTTGACAATATAGAAAAGCCACTGCGAGATCAAGGAACACAAGGAACACTCCATCCCAGATCCACCAAATGGTCATAAGTACAACCAAAATTGACTCTGTACTATACTGGTCTTGTTTCCTTTAAGAGCCTCTAGAAATGTTTCTCTTTGAACAACTTTTTAAATTACTTCCTCATTTCCGAAGCTTGTGATACTTTTCATCCCGTGGCTCAAAATATTATGAATAGGGAGCATCTGAAATGTACCCTGAAGCTCCAAAGAAAAAGTAATAGGATTCCTCTATATCTGTCATGCCACATGACCTTCTTGGTACCATTGCCCTTCCTAATGTGTTTTCTGTGCCCATTCCAAGAATTCCTTATCTTTTCTGATATGGTGAGGTAAGGGAAATAGTTTGGCTTCTAGCTGTTCACTTTCTTTTCTAAAATGATGATCAGCCTGTACTTGAGATGGGTATTATTCTTGCGATTTTCAGGAAGGAAAACAAACAAGACACATGACTCACAAGAGCCACTGGCACCATTTCTCTGTTGTTTAAAAAAAAATGCCTCTCCTTGACTTCTTTTGCCAAACTGCTAGAAATTCCTGTTCACTCATTCAAACCACACTCATTTGGAAATTATCAATTTGGGAATAAACATGTTAAAGAAAGGGGATGTGTAAAATAGCAGCTGTGACCAGTCAGAGTTGTGGATGTACATGCAACACTGTAAACGTAAAGCACTACATACTTGTACATTTAGCAATTATACATCATATCCTGTTGCTATGAATAGGTAGCATGAATCAATATCACTGTGCTGCTTGAACAATTTCCATTGAGCATTGTGATTTGAATCAGTGCAATTGCTTTCAAACAGATTAATACAGTATATCAGTTTTGGCATCATAGCAGTTAAAGCCTATTCAAACATCTTCACTTCTGTTTGAAATGTGACTTAAATCCCAGGAAAATGAGTTGATGCTAGAAAAAAATTAATTAGCAGTTCATAACCTCCTGCATATTCAATAAATAAACATATGAAATCTGCAGTTGTTCCAGATGTTTGGTTATACTCTGTAAAAGACATGGCCTTAGCATTACATAAATATTGGCAAGGATTATAACCGCTTTTAAACGAATGTTTAAATGCACTTCAAAAATATATATTTACTATTTTTACAAATTTGCATTGCAGCAAGCAATGAACATTGTGATATCAGTCTTTCTATTATAATTAGAACTTTTTGAAGCCAGATGTGAAACTCATTTCGATATTTCATTTACTACAAAATTCAAATCAGGGTTGCAAACCAAATTCGGATGGTCCTGAGTCAAGTCGTAACTTTGGGAGAAATCCAACTGAAACTTTATTATTATTCTTCAACCTTGCCCAAAAAGGAGTAGAATAGTATTTATTACATTTCTGTTATGACCAATTCAAGACTTAGTCCTGGAATCACAATGATAGGACTATCCATTGATGGTATGGCCATATTGAGAGAGTCCCTCGGAAATATGCCCTGTAGACCAGGATACATTATCTCTTTGCTACCATATAACTATTTGACAAGAAATAAAATGAAAAAATAAGGCGTTTCTTCTTTCTTTCTTTCCTGAGTGCATTTCATGCATGAATTCGTGGATCTTTTTCTTTTGAACTTTCGGTATCCCCTTCACTGGAGATAAGAAGCAGCTGAAATTATTACAGAAACTTAATCCCCCTTTCCCCCATGAAAAAAAATTTAGTGGTATGAATTTTCAACGCTCTTGAAATGAACTTTGCTGGCTTCCTTCCCTAGCACCTTTGCAGTTGACAAAAATATTTTATTTTAATTCTAACAATTTAATAAGATTTTTTTGTCAAAGGTTCTTTTGAGAAAAGGTGGCTTGTGAGCACTACAAATCTGCATCTACAGGTTGAGCACATGAATAAAATGAGCTTCCCCAAGAATGGAAGTAAGAGGAGAGTAATTAGGCAGTTATGATGCCAAATATGTTGTACATTATAAAATAGAAAGAAGGAAATATAGCTCAGAGTATCAAATCCCGGGTAACAGAAAGATAGCCTGACTTTTTTGGGTGGGTGCATAATGCACACCTGCAACCAAAATAGGGCTCTTTCTACATCAAATTGTACTGGGCCAATAGCCAATACAAGTAAATCACATTACCTGTAGCTCTTCTCCTTAAAATAGGACAGACAAGTGGCAATTCACAGCCTAATTTCAAGATCTTGTTCTGCAACCAGCAAGCAGTTCAGAACTTTGGAACCAACAATTTATTTTGTATCTCTCTTCTTTTTTTTATATTTGACACTTATAGACATCCTCCTCAGGTTTTCTTTGGTTTTCAGAGGCGGTTTAAAGACTTGCATGATATTGCATGAGGCTATCTGAATCTCTGGGGACTTGGTTGCTGCAAAAGAGAAGACATCCTATCAGATGACATTAATGAATGGATGGAGCATGAAGTATGCGTACTGTGTTACAGGTGTGTTACAAATGCCCATGTGCTTTTTGTAGTACTGTATTCTATACTAGGTAAAGTTTGTGAATATAGAATAACAGAATTGGAAGGGACTTTGCAGGTCTTCTAGTCCAATCTCCTGTCTGAGCAGGAGACTCTAAACCATTCTGGACAAATTGCTGGCCAATCTCTTCTTTAAAAGTTCCAATGATGGAACATTCACAATATCTGGAGGCAGGCCAGTCCATTGATTAATTGTTGTCCCTGTCAGAGAAGTTCTCCTTAATAAGTTTGCCTCTGTTAATTCTCATCCTGTCATCAGGTGCTTTGGAGAATAGGTTGAACCCCACTTCTCTGTGACACCGCCTCAAATATTGGAAGACTAATATCATGTTATCCCTAGTCTTTCTTTTCATTAGACTAGACATACCCACTTCCTGCAAATGTTCATCATATACAGTATTTTCACCTCCAGTCCCCTAATCATCATTGTTGGTCTTTTCTGTATTCTTTCTAGAGTGTCAATATCTCTTTTGCATTGTGATAACCAAAAGTGGATGTAGCCAACTCTGGTCTTACCAAAGTAATATAAAGTGGTGCTTACACTTCATGTGACCTTGATACTATATCTCTGTTAATGCAGTCTAAAAAACACATTGTTGGCTTCTAGTAACTGCTTTGATTGTTTCTAGATGTTTGCAGATCTATTGCTTCATTATCTTTTTTAGGATCTTGTCAGGTATTAATGTCAGGCTGATTGGCCTATAGTTTTCTGGATTCCTTTTTTTTGACAGCAAGAGACAAAAGAGGAGGAGGAGGAGATCATAAATAAAAGCAGAAGGGACAACAGTGAACTATGTTTGTGGCCAGGCACCACACATAATATTGTGATACAGAGAGGCATAGGCACTAATATAAAATGAGCTTGGTTAAGTCACAATCTTGAATCAGACTGAAATTGTTTTTTCTTCTTCTTATTTTAGTAGTGGTTGGAATTGAGAGTTTTCATTCTTTTTAAAGATTCTGTAAAATATAACTTCTATTATCATTTTTTCCCCTGCATTGTACTTCAATTTTTTCAGCAATCCCAATACTCGATTTTAGAAAAGTTTAAAAAAAGAATAACCTTCATAGACTAGTTGTAACCTTAGGGTGTTCAGCTGTTAACCCCATTCTAGCACGACTATCTAGTCAGTGCAAGAAAAAAACTTATTCCAAAACATTAGTGTCTATTTGCAAACTGTATATTGGAGGACTAGCTATGTTTACACAAATCTCTTTGGCTGTTTTAGATTCCTTCTTGACTATGCAGGAAGGGATTACTGAAGTATTCCGTGCAAAAGAAGGACCAAAAGTATCTTCACACTCAAAATGTGAGTGTGGTAACAGACCAAAGGTGGTTTCTCCAGTTTCTCCAGTTCCAGTTGTGCAAAGACAATACAGTAAAATATCCACAGATGAAGATAGGGTCAGACCTATTAACCCAATCCAGCCTATACACACACTTTGCATATGTGTGCATGATCATATATATTTATATTGACCATACTAATCACATGATCAAAGGTAACAGAATGAGTGGCCAAGCTATTCAGTGTTACATATGAACAGCTGTTGAGCACTACTGACAGCTGCTAGGGCCAAATGACACCATGCACATATGGTATAAAATATGTATGGTTATCAACACCCAGATTTTGGAACAGCTTTAACGGGATCTCTCATGCCAACTGAGCATCAGCTGTGCACCTATTTCATGAAACATAAACTCTACTGTAGGAAAGAATGTTACAGGGACTACATTTACTCCTGTTATATCATCAGAATACAAGAGCAAAATATTTAGTGACAGGCTGATCACAAGATATTCTTGCATTACAATCCCGCTTGCCACCCATTTCTACTGTGGTTCATGTTATACTCTTTATAACAATAAGAGAGAGAAAATAAATAAATGTTAAAACTCCAAAAGTAAAATCAAATGCTCAGCTAAGCATATAAGGCAAACACAAGTGTCATCTAGTGATAGCTAAAGCCATTGTCCCAAAAGCTAAACTGTTGAAGACAATAGGAAATGATTAAGACAAAAAAGCAAAAGGATCTTTTGAACATCCTAATTAATAGCTGTTCAATAGCCCTCTATTTTTCATTTTCATTTTCATAGGTTTATGATTTCTGCCTCAAGTAATCTGCATGCAGGATTTATGGAACTTCTCAGGCAATAGGAACATGCATTCTGCAGTAAAATTGCAATAAATCAAATCAATCCATTTACTTTTCTCTCCCTCACTTTTTTTTGAAATATTTGAAACATTCAAATTCTACAACAGCATTAAGCTTTTGCTTGCAAATTAGACATTTACTGTTAAAAAACCATAATAAAGTATATCGACCATGCACATATTTAAATTCAAGTGATCAAAGAAGATGATTTTTTTCCTAACATTATGCCATTATGATAAGCAGGCAAAATATAATGTCCTACATAATGTATATATAATGTATTGGCATGGAATGATAAGGACAATAATATAATACATCAGGCAGGTGCCAAGTTTGAGTATTTTGAGGAAATTAGAAATCGGACAACTGGCCTTTAGTTGCAAATATGAGATAGGACTAAATATGTGGGTTCACACCATGATATGGATAGGAAAGAGGGCTTTTGATTTTGTTCTTTCTGGACAAATCCAAAGTAGTCCTAATTATTCACAGATATAATCTGCTACCTACAAAGGGCAGAATGTTTTAGGGAACTATGATTTTTTAATATCATTTTTTTCTCTTAGAATATGCAAATGTTGCTGACTTGATGTATTTCATTTTAGTAAGGCATCTTTTAAGGGATTATCTCTGGCTGAACTGTGGGTGCACCCAGCCTGTCTGGTCAGAAAAGACACACACACACACACAAAACATGTACACACATTTTCGCTACTAGTTCAGTGAGTGTGGCTAGGTGGCGCGCATGCCAACTTGATGCATGCGTGTGCACACACACACACCAACATTAAAGAATGTGCATTTACCCATGATAAAGTAAGACTGGGAAAGAAACCTCACTTCTGAAAATTGTTGAGCGACAAGAGTGTTTGAAAATGTGTACTGATTCATAGCATTTAGTAGACTGATATGCAATCAGCAGAAGGATGTTAAGCTGCACATTTTCCCTTTGTGATAGCCTGCGATGGAAATAGACAGTACAGAAATTGTTTATTGCACTTATCTGCCGCAACTCAGAATACAAAGACTTTATAAATGTTCTGTCAAAAGCAAGGCAAAAATGCTCCGAGTAAAATAAGCAGACCCATGTTTCTGATTCAAAATATTTTATGAAGTTGGACAGGCAATAAAATATTTGAGAGGATCATCCTCTGGAATACTTGAAAGCCATGCCCTGCGAAGCAAAACATGTTTTCCTAAACCATTCTGTGAAGGAAGAAATGGAAATCTGAATATAAGGATGGTTTTCTCAAAGACATCCCAGCACTATACTGAAAGCAGGCTGAATGATTAAAGATTCAGTATAGTATACTTTTCAAGTAACCAACTAGGACTGAAGAGTCACAGATTCTAGTCTTACTTCAACTGTGGAAACTTACTGGTGACTGAGTTTACAGTTTCAGCCCAATCTACTTCACGGAACTGTTTTCTAAGGCATATAATGAACGGAGACCTTCACATAAACTTATTGGAAAAAAGAATGATCTAAATTAAGAAATAATAAAGATTATATTATAATATTAATAAGAAACCATAAATCCTGCTCAGACTACCGGTATTAATCCTTGACTATTGGATCTCAACACTAAAACTCACTTAAATAACCATATTGTTTGCTGTTGCTGCTATTTATAAATGAATTTGAAGAAATTTATTGATTTTTTAAAATTAAAGTTCCAGTTCTAGTACACTAAAGATAATTTCCTTATTTGTTGAGGTTATGGTATCTCCTTCTGATTTAGATTTTGCTTTATTGAATTAAAAAAATTATATGTTTTAAATTTATTATATTGTAATATCAAATAACAGTAACAAACATTAAAAATGTTTCATAGATACTCAAAACCTAATTCCACTAGATGGCAATAATGTACTGCCTTTTAGTTTTCTTCTACTTTTAGCAACAAAAAAGGAGAAAACAAGAATACCTTAAATAAAAACAGTAATAACTTGGTATCTTAATTGCTGTTACACAGCAGCATTCACCAATTTTGAACCTTCAATGGTGTGTTGGATTTCAAATCCTCTAATTCTCATCCAGAATGAATATTGTGGGAACTAAAGATTAACATATCTTTGTAAGCCACCTAGAGTCACTTCAGCTAGACAGGCAGCATTGGTAATTAAAATAAATTAAATGAATACCTGAATGTTTTTTTGATTAATAATGCTCTTGTGCATCAAAAGCTATCCAATCTATACCTAGTTTAAAAATAAAGAACAATAAGGCTGGCCAACAGATTTCTTGAAGATGTGTAGCAGCAATTAATAAATGGATCAGAGACTTGAGCTCATAAATGACAGCTAACTAATCATTCTAATTATGAACAATTGTGCTGAATTTCTATTTGCATCATGACAGTGATTTTTACATTTACACACATGTATATAAATTAGTGTATGCAAATATATGTCATTTCCATTTATGACTGGTACATAAATGGCCATTTCATAGATTCCAATATAAAGTAATTTCTCATAGATTCTTTGAGGCAGAGGCAGAGGCAGAGAGAAGCGTGTAGTTAAGTGCAATCCCATTTAGAGAAACATCTATTTGAAGAGAGATCTGGATTAGACTGAAAGGAAAAATGATTTCCCATATAACTGTTATTTCCCATATAACTGTTTCCCATATAACTGTTTCCTGCTAGTTCTTTTCCTAGTGGCTTGAACTAGCTCCACAAGAAGTAGATGTTTATCTGGTTATGTAGCCATCTGCAGTTGGGAGGCAGGGCTTACAGAAGAGGTGAAAGTGCTCCCAGCCTGCCCTCAGAATGATCTGCTTGATTGCTTGACTGCCATTCACAATTTACAGGGCAATGGAACCATGTAAGGAAATGCTTCTCAGGAAACCCAGATTCATACCATGTTTCAGTACTACAATTTACTTCTTTGAAACCAAGAGCTTCATTGGGCTAATTGAGCAGTAGGGAGTTTGGATGTATGGCAACAGGCTTCAGCTGAACCCTGGTAAAACAGAGTGGCAAGGAACCTCAGAATCTGGGTGGTTTATCATCTTTAGTTCTAGATAGAGTTGCACTACTCTAGGGAGACTCAATATGCAACCTTGGGGTTCTCCTAGACTCACAATTCCTGCTTTTTTCTGCTGCTGACACTATTTGGGGGGGGGAGCAGGGAGATAGCAGCTTCATGAAGCTGGATATTTTCCTGAAACCAGAATTCTTCTTCACAGATTCCCTCCAGGTCCCATCTATCTCAGAACTTCTCTAAGAAGTCCAAGAAAATTTGCATTTTCAATTATTGTCCCAATAGATTTGGAACTCCCTCCTCATAGATATTTAATCTGCCTCTTTCTGCTACATTTAATTTAAGACCTGACTTTCAAAAGGGAAGGCAACTGTGAACCTATATATGCAAATTCACATTCACATACATACATAACCCATGTTATGACATTATTGAAGTTTTTATTATTACATTTCACTGGATTTATTTTTATTTTTATTTTATTTTTTGCTTAAAAGTTTTTTATTTTCCATACATCTTATCTCACATTTCATCTTTACATATAAATTTCACATTTCATGATACACTTCTTTTACAATAATATTTTCTCCTTTCATAAATTCCATTTCATTATCTCTTTCAAATTCAAATTCCAGGGTTTCTTTCCTACCATCCCCATCTTCCACCTACTGCAGCCCTTCTACTTTCCTTCCTACTTCCCCTCTCTTCTCCTCCCTTCCCTTCCACCACTCCTCCTCTACCTCCTCCTTTCTTCCATCTTACTTCCCCCTTCCTCTCCTCTCCCTTTCTCCGTTCCTTTGCTGCTATCCTCCTCCCTGGGATGGTATTCCAGTTTCCAGCATTGTCATATGAAATTTTAGATTGATATAATGAAAATCTTCAGAATTTAAAGAATGTGGTGCCAAGGACATCATTTGATATCACCCATGGTCTGAAAAAACAGCTCATTTCTTCATGAAAAAAGTGTCTTTTAATCTCTAGAAATGAGTCTCAACATTAGAAGGAAAAGATCGCATAGAATGTTCTGTTGTCTGGCTGACAAGAATGATTACAAGTAACTTTTGGAACATTTCCTTTCTTGGAACCTGTAGATTAAGTCAAATGATGTCTCTTCTTGTTTTAGAAAATGTCAAGCGTCTGGGAAGAAGAATTGTTTATGAGCCAGATATAGTCAGTCTGACTACAGATGATCTTTTAGCATTTCCGGCAGATGGTTCCCCCTCTTTCAGGATTTCTAGGTCATTAGCTCAGAGAAGCAATGTGAACAGGAGGTCATGGACTACATCTGCCTCTTGTTCTCATCACTGGACTTCGTCCTTCCACGATAAAGAAAAAGAAGATTCTTTGAAAAATTCCTTGCTTCCCTCCTCATACCATCAGTCATACCATGAAGGTAGCAGAAAAAAGGGTACACGATATAAATTTCAAAGACATCATTCTGTGCTGCCTGGGAACGACCAGCTTGCCAGCCAAGAGACTGTGCTTCATAAGAATTATCCAAGATGGCTGACGAGCCATAAAACTGAGTTGAGCATTTCAGACATAAGCAGTATTCCTGAATCCAAATATCCCATCTGGCTGAAGAATCATAATCTCTTATTGGATTCAAGTAATGAAAATTCTACACAGGCCTCACATGTGTCTTTGCGAGATAATCAGGAGTTGAAGGAGTTTCAAACGATTAAAAGACATAATGATGTGGTGAGCCGAAAGCACGAGTGTGATGCTCAATCAAATTGCCCAAAAGGTTCTCCAAGTGCCTGTTTTCTACTGCAGGGCTTAAGAGAGCCCAAGGATCCTCTTATAGGTAACCCATAATAGAATTTATTATGATGTGAGACTTTGTAAACTTTTGGGAATGTGGCACAATTAGTCATTCGGTTCAGATACTGTGAAGAGCCATGCTTTATTTATCAGTGATTTAATGAATAAATGCAAATGTTTATTTCAATTCCCAGAATTCTTCATGGGTTGGCCCTGGTTAGGGATTTCTGGAAGTTAAAATCCATTGATCTTAAAATTGCCAAGGCTGTGAATAGCAATAGCACTTAGACTTATATACTGCCCCACAGTGCTTTACAGCACTCTCTGTCAACATATTGCCCCCAACAATCTGGATCCTCATTTGACTGACCTCGGAAGGATGGAAGGCTGAGTCAATCTTGAGCCCCCATCAGGATCAAACTCCAGGCTGCAGGCAGAGTTTGCTTGCAATACTGCATTTCTAACCACTGTTCCCGAGGGCTCCTAACCCTGCTTTAGGCACTCGTATTTATTTGAGAGAACATGCAATATGTATCTTATGCATGATATGTGACTCTTTAATTGTGACATAATTATTTTAGACGACACAGAGAAACTGATTCAGAAAGCAAGGAGAGTGCTGGAACCTTCTGCTGAGGAATCAACCAGTCTCCTGAAAAATGACGGCAGTCCTTGTACAGTGGATGTACTAGAAGCAGAAAGATTGTGGGATAATGTTCCAATTGGTTTGTGAGTATACGAGAACCCCATTAAGTTTTTTTTATGGATACACAGAGTGGGACTCTTCAGCAGTAGCCTGAGGAATGCCAGCTTCTTCGACCTACCTGAATGTGATAAAATGATGGCCTTTGTACAAGAAACCTAAGAAGAAGACCCCCTGCTAGACCCTCTTGTCGTAATGGTGAAGTCAGATTCTCCATGAGTTTGTCGACCCCCCTTTGAAAGTCATCTCTTTCAAAAGAGCATCTGTAGTTTAGCTGTATGCTCTCTAGCTCTTCTGACTCCTCGGCCATTTAGCTTCATCAGCTGTCTCCAGATTATTGTATTAAGAAAGGAACACAGAGTTCCAGATTCACTCCTCCTTAGTAGCTTGAGAAGCTATCAAATTGCAAGTGGCATCCACAGAACTCTTTGCTGCTATTATAACCGACCAGCCCCTCTTACCCACTCACTTCACACTGGCTCAGTGTCTCCCAAGGAACAAAATCATTTCCCTTGAAGACTTTTTAGCCCTTTTCTCTATGTCAAGAGCCAAGCCTGCTTATGTGCTCATAACCCGGTTACTCCTTTTGTGCTTACTACATTCTCCACGGGATTCTCTGTTACTGCATACAATGCTTTGGGAAGGTCAAGGGTAACTTGAGTAGTGGCCAGGAACTGCGTCAAACATGTGAGCAGGGCTGTGTTTGAGGAAGGCCGCTGTATCTTCCTTGAAAATGTGATTTGTTTACTTTAGGAACGTATATTCTACTCTCATTTAACGCAGAGGGAAATAGCTGCCAATATTCAAGGTCAGAAGACAACAAAAAAGAGAGTTGGGAAATACAGAGTTACCATATTTTTCAGAGTATAAGACACTCCCGAGTATAAGATGCACCTTAGTTTTTGGGGAGGAAAATAGGGGGGGGGGGAAATCTGCCTACCAGGTATTCATTAGTCTGGTCAGCTTCTAAAGCAC
>JANHFT010005922.1:306554-323915 GCA_032467955.1 Pseudoxenodon macrops | reverse complement strand
AGTAGAGCTCAGGATGTTATCACACAGCCCATTACCCAGGTCATTACAACACAAAAGACTAATCAGCACACAGCTAGAACTACACCCACACAGGATGTCACAATCATAGTTTTTGAGATTTAAATCGTTATTTCATTTTTATTCATTTCATCACAGTGAGATCTCTAATTTATCCAGCATTGTCCACAGCAAATAGTTTGTCTTACATTAATTAGTTTTCTTGAAATGAAACATTAAAATTATACAACACAAAGGTTAATAAAAATGAGTTTCATATTGTTTGGCATAAAGGTGGTTTGATGATAGCATCAGCTATATAACATTCCTTTCTAAAAGAAATTGGCCTCTCTTGCATATAATACAACTACAGCTAATAAGCATCTCAGGGGTGGAATATGTAAATAGGAACTCCACCAATAATTCACAAAGGGTCTACTGCTCTTCAATTCTCAGTCAAGATCCTATTTCACATGTGAAACAGATAGGGAATAATCTTCAGAGTTCTTTGTTTTGGTATCACGGCAACTCTGGAATTGCAGCTGAGACAGCATTACCATGAAAAATGCTCATCTGAATCCAGTTTATTCATGCTTAGAAAAAGCAGTTATCACCTTTACTGCAGTATCAAGAACACTTCAGTATATCCAGTGCAAGTTCACTTGCCAAGAGGTCTCTGAAGGCTGACTATGTGCATTGATTTAGCATAATTATAACGAGACAGTGGACGAGGATTAAAACCAGGAAACGTGCAATAAGGTAACAGAGTTAGTCAAAGTGCTGGAAATTTAAGCCCATCTTTCATTTCTAGCTCCTTTTGGTTTCCAGAGAGCAATTAACATGGTTGACCAGGCCCTTGCATGGAGTCAGACAAGCAGCTGTGTAGGAGAAGGATTCTGTGGAGGGGGCTGCATGCTATATAGTTTGACCTGCACTCTCAGTTGACCTGCAACTTCAGACTTGATCAAGTACACTGTTTCTTCACCACTGCTGAAGAATAAAAGGGGACATTTCCCCCTTCACCTCAGGCAGCGCAATGTCTTAAGCTGTCGGTCCTGACAAACGAAGAACTCAACCAACCCGGAAGCAAAGAAGGGGATGTGTGAAAATTGCTTTGTCAAGGGGAACAGGTTGCAGTCGAATTGAGACGCACCGTTTATCAATTTAACCGTTTCCGAGTTGCCACTGAACTGTCATTTTTAATATGACAGAAGAGAACATTATTAAATACATGAGGTGTGATCAAAGTAATTGTTTCATTAATGTAACCATAATTAGATTTAAACCACATTAAATTTAATTTTTGCCCTGTCCCCTATGGTTTATAGAATAGAGATAGTCCTCAAATTACGACTACAAATGGGACCAGCATTTCCATCATTAACATTACGTGATATGACTATAAAATGTAACATCATGTGATCGTATTGCTTAGCAACAGGAATCCTGACACTCCCCATTTCTGTTGTAATTCCAAATGCATGGATTGTTACACTGGGAATGGAGGGAATCCCAGATAAGAAGTGTGTGTGGAAGGGGGGGAGATATTGCGGTGCAAGTTGGGGAGTGCTGCAGTGTGGCACAAGCTCAAGGAGATGAGGAAAAAAATGATGTGAGAACAGGCAAACTGTTTGGAGACTGGCAGATATCTCATTTTCATGATGCTTCAGAAAACCTCAGAAGCTTTCTAAAGGTCTTCAGAAGCATCCCAAGTGTGAGCACACTATTTGCAGTATATCTATGGAGATTCTCAGTCAACCAGGTTATGGCTGTCCCAAAGGGTTTTTTTTTTCAAGAGGCAACTGGACTTTCTGGTTTTCATTTGAAGACATTTCACTTCTCATCCAAGAAGCTTCTTCAGCTCTGACTGGATGTCCACCATCAAGCCAGAGATGAAGAAGCTTCTTGGATGAGAAATGAAACATCTTGAAAGAAAAACCAGAAAGTCCAGTTGCCTCTTGAAAAAACACCTTTAGGACTATTTGCAGAATAGTGCACACAATTAGATATTAACATGAGTGGCTTCGTGAAGAAGCCCTGGAGCAGACAGCAACTGCCTGGCATCGAGTCAGGCCAGGTGCACCTCAGCAACAGCAGGAGGAAGGAGACAGTGAAGGTCAGCTGGGCTTCGCAGGGCCTATGGTGGCTGGTTGTGATATAGGACTTGTGGAAGTATTTGTGAGTGGCAGTGGCAGCACTGAGGCTGAAGTCGAAGCCTGGGAGCAGTGGCAGCTGGCTGAGAGTGTTGAATATCCCAGGCCTCTACTTCAGTCCCAATCCTGTCACTAAGGAATGCAGCTAGGCTGGGCAACCAAAAGCACATAAACGAGGAGGGAGATAGGTAGGTGAGGGCAGTTGAAACGCCCCTGAGGTCATAAGCATGGGCAACTGCCAAGCACCCAAAATTTGATTACATGACCACGAGGACACTGCAATGGCTACAACTTCAGGAACCAGTCATAACTCATTTTTTTTCAATGCCGTCATAACTTTGCACAACCTCTGAACAAATTGTTGCAAGTCAAGGACTAGCTATATAACATTGCCTCACCAAAGGGTATAAACCTTTGGTTTATACCCTTTGACTGCAATGGAAGTCAAGAAGGAATTGGATTTTGTATCATACTATACATAGTTAAGGAGCATAATGAAAAAATGGGACTAAAAATAAATATAAAGAAGATATAATAACAGTAGGTACAACAACCAGTTTAGAATTGATAATGTAGTGCTGATGCTGTAGATAACTTTGCCTTTTAGAACTAACCATCAACAATAAAGGAACAAGTAGTCATAAAATATGCTGCAGACTAGCACTTGGTAGAGCAGCTATGAAGGCTTCAGAAAAGATATTCAGATTTATTTATTTGATTTCTAAATCCACCCATCTCAGCAACAGCTCTGGATGGCTCACAGGTGCTGTGTGTCTATACTTTCAAAGAATCGTAACAGGGTGAGCAACAGTATTCTCAGGGACACATTATGGAAGTGAAAGTTAGACTTTGAAGAAGCAAGATAGGAAGAGAATTGTGGCTTTTGAACTTTGCTATTAAAGAAGACTTTTGAGAAAACCATTGTCAGGAAGAAAATAAATCAAAGTATCAACGAATCATTGAACAAAAAAAAAACAACACCCCAGAGTTCTCACTTGAGGCATAGATTATAAGGCTACAATTATCCTATGGACAGATTATGCAAATACCTTGGTTTCTAGAGAAAGCTGTAATGCTGGGAACGGTTAAAAGAAAGACAAGAAAAAGAGGACAACAAGCAACCAAGTTGATGGACTCGGTTACAGTAATGATGGATGTACTATTGAAAAGGTTAGGGATGGATCGTCATGGAGAAAATTCAGATTAAAGACTATGGCCTATTTCTTTCTAGATATAATGGTCTTCAAATTTAACTCTGTTTTTAATGTTAAAAACAATGTAATTAATAACATTACAAGGAAGAACATTTCAAAGGAACATAACAAAAATCAAATTCCTAATTGTAACAGCTTTTTTACCTTGGACAATTATGTAAGGAGCTCTTGAGATCTTCCTTTGTTGGATATGTTCAGCAAACGCTGCGATAACAACTTGGAATCAGAAATATAGATTTCCATACTAACTAAGGGGACTAGATTCAGTTTGTCTAAAATGGCCTCTTCAAACTATTATTCTATTCATTTTATCAGATATAAATTGATGTACATAGTGACAAAGGTTCAGTGCTGAAACTCTATAGGTTTGTTTTCATTGTGTTAAACAAATGTACAGTATATGCAGTGAGCCAATTTCTATCACATCATTATATCCTCTAAGATTTTCTGTTTTTCACATGTTTAAATAAACATATAACTCCCCATAGATCAAGAAACTTGCAGACAAGTCATTTTTTTGGCCCTCTCATAGTTTTTCTAAGTTGTAATCAAAATTGATACGAGGAAAGGAATAGCTAGAGAATTCACATTATCTCTATTTCCTAAATGGTTGATCTCACCCATGACTGAGTCTCAATGTTTGAGTGCCTTCACCTTCACAATCCACATTTTTACAACTAAAAGTTTGCTACTAAGGTTTAAAATTTCTGCAGCAGTACATTTGTTTCCAAGATAACTCTGAGAGAAGAGGTGCTTTCAAGGTTATTTTTTTTTCTGCTCAGCAGGCATAGTAGAAGTCAAATCATGAAACCATTGGTTCTCATCTCCCACCAGCCAAACGAAATATAAAAAAGAATAAACGAAAGGAGGCTTTGAAAAGAAAAAAAACGACAAGGACAAATATGTGTATGTTTTTAAAATCACTCAAAATCTCAGTTGTATTTAGGTCATGATTTGGCCTTTGAAAGTCAGGTTAGAAAATGGAAAAATGGAAAAGACAATCATGAAATAAGAAGTTAAATTCATTAAGTTGCATCTGAAAGTGTTCAGATCATATGAACATGAGTCTCTTTACCTAGATGAGAAAATTTGATGCATAATATTAAGGTATAGTTTAATGCTATTTGTACAAGCAGAATTGTTTCCGAGTGAACTTCAAGCTTCTATGTTGTTTTCTTTGTCTCTCCAGGAATCAGGATTACTTTGCCTACATTTCACTTGTTGTTGCACCACACGATAAGGAATCAAATAATAAAACAAACTGTAACTGCTAAAAAAAAAAGCCAACTACAAAGCATGAGTTTTGAAGATTAGAAAAAGGTTATAAAACCTGATAGTTTCTATACTCTCTAGAACATTTTAAATCCACACAAATAAGATGACAAACACTGAAGTATGGGCAAAAGTTAATGTAAAGGTATTTATCATTCAGGAGAGACGGTAGGCTATTGTTCTTTGGCTGATTAATAAAGATATTCAGTGACAGAAATATTATCTTCAGTAATAGTGCAGGGGAATTAGCTGTTCTTTTAAAAAGACTTTCAAAATGTGGATTTGATGGCTTTGCAGTTAATCTAAGAACAATTTGTTTTGTGATAACAATCAAGCAACCAACTTGATGGGACCTGTATTATCCTGGAGTCCTCAGGCCTGCTGGCAAAACCATGCCTTCAGGTTCTTTCCAAAGAGTATCAAGGCAAGGGTCAATCTTATCTCTGTGGGGATGGAAAGAGCCACCAGAAAAGACCCGTCTTCTTGATCCCACTAGATGGACCTCCTTAGGAAAAGGACCCATAACATATTCTGCCTTCTCATTCAGGTGGTCAGATAGATGCAACTGAGAAAGGACGGCCCTTCAAATAACCTGGCTCCAAGCCATCTAAGGCTTTAAAGGATGGGTTCTCATGGATAAAATCTATCCATGTAGTTGCTAAAAGTTGAACACAACTTGATGGCACATAATTAATCTATCAACCAACCAACCAACCAATAAAGGCTGAATCCTAAACCATATTTACACTTTATGTAGAGAACCTTTAGGGACAACACTCAAAATTCCTATGACATTTTCCCCCCTTAAGATCCAAGCCATTATTCCTCACATCATTTTCTTTACACTCTGCTTACAATGGTAGCAGGATAAACAATAACATTTTTCCCAATTAAGCTCTCAATATTTTGAGGATTAGTCGACTGCTGGAATAAAGGAGACAAAGAAGTGACTTTCACAGTACTGTATCTGCCTTTGCTTAATCAAAGAGTTTGCAATAGACTCTTTGAAACAGAAGGTGAATCATCTCTAGAATTCTGTCAATTTGTAACTATAGCAGGGGCACCTTGAAACTCTTTCCTGTAGGGATTTCTCCTGCCACATTCCATCAGCGGAGAAATAAAGATTCAGTGACTACTCCTCTCTTTTCTGCTGAATTACAAATGAACAAGGATTTACTGAAGTTACAAAGTCAAGTACAGTAAAATAGATTTTCTTTCCTTTTATTGTAAGAAGCTATGAGTTTTTGCATTTAAACTATTTCCAAATTGTGTCATTTACTCTTCTTTCATCAAAAGTAAAGTTTTTTTCCCCAATGACAGATTATTTATCCTTTCTGGAGAGTGAGAAAAATTATAGCAAGCAGGCTCCAAATATCTTAAGGACTGTGACAGAAGAAGAAATATACATATTCTCTGCTCTCCAGGAGGCACAATCAGAGCCAATGGGTTAAAACTATCAGGAAGAGGTAAATACTATAGGTTAGTAGAAGGTCTAGATCAGGGCTGTCAAACTCCCAGCCTGCGGGCCAAATGTGTCACCCACTGGCCACGCCCAGCCTGGTTTAACGAAGGGGTAAAATATCCCAATACATCATGTGGCTCTGCTGTGATGATGTGAGTTTGATACCCTTGGTCTAGATTGTATGCACTGCCAGCCAGTGGAACAAGCTGCCATATGATGTAGTGAGTTCTTCATTAAAATTCTTCAAACAGAAGTTGGTCAGCTGACAAAGGAATGTTAATCATGCACTGAACGAGGTCTGAACTAGATGACCTCTATAGTCCCTTTCAACTCTATGATTCTATGAAAATAGTCTGCACTTGTATTTAAACCTGCAGGCAGTACTGTGTCCAGACCATCAAGAACCACAATGGAGCAGTTGGATTGGATTGGATTAGGGAGACCTCAGAATTTCCCCCTCTGGTATGAAACTGCATGAACGTTTTGATCCAGCCATGATTCTTCAGTCCAGCATCCCCCATGTGGTTGTTGAATCAGAGCTGGATGCTCCGTCTTGCATTTCAGTCAAGGAAGAATTGCAATAAACAAACTAAAGTTTAAATATGAATTTAGAAAAGGTCTTAGACTTGCTCATTGGGTCTCACAATTAATCAGTTAAGATTTATATGTATACATATGTTTACAAAAGACATTTTAAAATGAAAATATATTTTACAACATTTTATTAAAATGTTTTATTAAAAATAAATATTTGATTAAGGGAATTGTATGTAGCAGTTAGAACAGCCCATAAACTTTGAATATAAATAAATAACTTTATTACGTATTTAGTAGCTTTGAGTTAAGCTTGGATGATTGAAAAACTAAGCAATATCAAACTTTGTCTGTATGGGAAGCACAGCAAATATCAGAGGCCTAAACTACGGTGAAAAAGAGACTGAATGGCAAGCCAATGCCATATTGCTGCCAAGAAAACTACAAGGACGTGTGCATTTAGTCATCAGAGTTATGTGTAAATAAATGAAGACTTTACCTCTTGATTCCTTATTCCTTATAAAAATGCCAGCTTGATATCATTTCAAGAAGGCTTTTAAATGTAACAGAACAGCCCTTCCTAGCAACCGCTCAGAATTTATTTCCAAATAATTAGACAAGCACACTCAACAAGAGCTGAAAAAGGGAGTGAAAGTGGGAGGGGAGGCTGTATGTGAAAGATGCTTCTAAAGTATTTATATTCATTTTCTATGAAATGTGATAGAGATGTCTGTGGCTCCAGAACCTGAAATATCTCAGTGGCACAGACTGAATTAGATTTTGAAGTATTCTGTTACTGGCTAGCTGGGTGTGATCATTGGTTGGTTTATGTTGTTCCCTGAACATTCAGTGTTTTGCAGTCAGAAGAAGTGAAAATTAGATTTAAATTGCTTTATGAAGAACTGGTTGGTGAAAACTATGTAGTGTGGAAGTACATAGAATTGAACTGACCTCATTACGCTGAAAGCAAATTCGACTCCTATATTCCTTACCTTTTTCCCCCCATTTCAGCAGTCTAGTTTAGTGGGAAAAGTTAAAACATTGCCGCTACTGTTAGAATAATTGGGAATTCAAGAGATCCTGAATCATCTTCTGTTCATTTCTTCCTTTAGACATCCTGTCTCCATGAATTCAAACAAATCTGTGTTTTAACCTCTGCATCACACTGTACAAACCCAGAAATTGCCACAAAGGTTTCTTTTGTTAGGTTTAGATGTAGGGTTATATTCCTTAATGAGTTTTATTTCTTACTTTGTATAAACGTTAGTTTCAGAAATCAAGAGCACTATAAACAGACTGAAAGGCACAAAGACAATCTAACGAAATATATAAATACAAAGATAATCTAACCAAACATACACCAATCCTTCATAAGGCAATTTGAATCTAACCAAATATATAAGCCAGAAAATGTATTTTACAAAAGACATTTCCTTTAATGCAAATTAACAGAAAGAGAGAGAGAGAGAGAGAGAGAGAGAGAGAGAGAGAGAGAGCGCACGAGAGAGTTTTCTATGGAATTCTATGGAATAATATTGTCATTATAGAGCAGGGGTGTCAAATTCACGTTGTCACGTTGTCATCACATGACTTATTGTGACTTTTCCCACTTCACTAAATCGGGGGTGGGGGTGGCCAACGTGTGATGCATCTGGCCCACAGGTGGTGAGTTTGACACCCCTGTTATAGAGTTACAAGTATCCTATTGAATTTTTCTTTAAGTCTTAGGATTCCATTCCATATTGGTTTGAAAATCACATATAGGACTGCCAATTTTCCTAAGAATGTAGCACAATTTGTTAAATTACTATTATTTGAGTTACAGAAAGTCATCTTTTAGCCTACAACTATAATCGAAAGACAACATGAACCAAAAAATGTGTCCTGTCTGATCTTACACTTAAACCTAAATTACATGGCCTTGCTTCCATGCAGCTGATTCCCACACTGCATTTATGAATGGACTGGGAGGGTCAGTCAACTGACATGATTGGTTTTTAAACTAATTAATCTGACAAGATTAATTTTACACAAATAAATCTGAGAGATTAATTCATATATTAATGTTGCCCTTTCCTGCCCGAACAGATTTCTTCTGACAGATATTATTAGTGAAGCAAGAAATAGATTGCTGATGCTTTTTAAACTATATGGAAGATGGTACCATGATTTAAATATTTCCTTTATGATATAGTCTAGCGCTATGCAGAATCATTTTTAATTTAGAAGTGTTTGCTTGTCATCATAAATTATTTAAAACATGTTGCTACTTCCTAGTATTTTCAGGAACTTAATTCTTAAGGGACAAACATTTGGATATCTAGTTTACATATTTCCACTACAACATTAGCTCCATCAAAAACTTTTGTGAACCAAACTAAAAATGTATGTTTTAAATTCTTATCATAAACATGAATTTTACTTAGCAGAACTGATGTTCCTGAGACATGTAGCAGTTGAATGAAAACCTGCACATACAGTGAAGTTACAGAGGAAATCGTAATGAAAGTATTCACTTAGTTTAGTATTGAGCAGTCTTCATATTTTTGGGGAATATTTTAGGCTTCTTACAAAACTGCTCATTTTCTTGTTTGAATTTTCTTTATCTGCCTGCAGGACATCATCACATAGTTAAATCTAATTTGCATCAGTATATTGTGATGTCATAATTCATGATAACTGAGGGAGATCACCCATGTTATTCATCCATGAAGTAGTATCCTACAATGTTGGGAAAGCCACAACAGATCCAGCAATCTAGAAAAAATAGGACCAAGCAAGACTTTCTCTTTTTAAAGAACAATTTAAGTATTTGCTCATTTAATATTTTAGCCAAAGAAATTTCTCTTTCCTAAGAACAATAGTCCTGGCCTCAGAATAAATGGCAGAGAACAACCTTACTCCTACTCCTTAAATGTAAAGTGCATTTAAATATTACAGAATTCCTGGAGATGGTTTGAATATCTCTAGAGGACACCCAGTAATGGTTTTCTGGTATAGGAATAATGCCTGAATGGGCCTCCTCTAGGAAACAGATTATCTAGATATTCTGTTTAGATGAGAGAGGTGTTTTTAGATGAGTCAATCTACTTGAAACTGGAAAAAAAATGCTGAAGCAAGATTCCTGGGGAAGTTTTACTTTACTGCCAATTCCACTCCCCTATTCTTAAAAACAGTTTGAGAATACTTTTCTGAAAGCAAGGAACAAAAGTAACTGCCCTGCTCTTAGTTGTTTCAGATCCTGCAACAATTAAATCCCCTCCCTAATCTCCACGCCAAAGACAGAAAAGAAGAAAGTCTCAAACAGTCCATTTTTTGGTAAACGTGCCTGTCTGAATTAATATGTTCATTATTTTTATGAAATAATAAATTTACTGGATTTGATCCAGCTGGAACCTGCTCTGAAGGATCCAGCATTTACTTCACCTCTTTATTGTCTAGTTTCATTAGTTACAAAACAAAATGTTCTACAGAATTCGAAGGTTTCCTGAGCTCATGAAATGATATATTTTATTTAAATCTATACTGGGCCATATCCAGCCAATTCAAACAGGCCAGCCTGTCTCATAACACCCCAGATTCAACAATTGTTGATAAGAAAGACAAAATTTTTGGATAGTGAATGTTCTGCTGGAGACAGCAGAAGGCAAGAGAAAGAACTGGAGAAAAATCACAAAATACTAAAGACCTGCAAATAGAATGGCTGTGGCAAAAGAAAGCAAACACTGTAGCAATAGTAATGGGTGCCTTGGGTACTATCTCAAAACATCTGGAGCACCGCTTGTACAACACTGACATTGACAAAATTACCACCAGTCAATTGCAAAAGGCACCTTTAGTTGGAACAGCTTACATCCTGCAGCATTACCTTCAACACCATCAAATAATATCTGCCTCTCTCAGGTCCTTGGGAAAGACTTGATAAGTACATAAAGGTACCAAACCCCGAATCAACATTTGGCTGACAGTGTGACCAACCATAATAATAGAAAAAGCCTTGATTTACATAAAGCTGTTCCCACACAATAGAGAAAGAAGATACTGGCAATTTCTCATGGGCTGGATCTGCTAAGGCTGCTGAGGAGAAAATGGAATATTGACAAGTCAGCATGCACCTGACAGGACCCAAGAGAAGCAGAATCTCAGGAACAGGAAGGAGCAGTGAGATAAGAGTTTCTTCCTATGGGGAAGCAGCTTGCCCACTAATAGTACAAAGCTCCAGCGTTCCCAGCTGAAAATCAGCCTTCAGAGTATTTCAACTTGAACAGCATTTAAGGCAGAAACGTATTGGTTCAGCTGCTGAACAGAGACAAGATGCCCTTATAAGGTGATTCATCAACAGCTTGACCTGATATGGCTTCAACGTCCATTACCTCCAGCCAGCATGTGGTTTATTTTCCACTGAACAATCTATCCATTTAAATAACTTTCAAAACAAAAGCTTTCAAAAACAACAGTTACAATTTAAAGCAACAAGATCAATTAATCTAAAACTGCTCAGGACTCACCAGATGAAACCATAAATATCAGAGCTTCTAAATGTAAGAAACAAATATCCAATATTCAAGCATTCTTGCCATCCTTTATCCATGTCTTTTGTCTTATTTTACCCAACAACAACAGAATTTCAGGAGTTACAACTACAAGTCACATCAGTGAATATTTACCCGGATTCCAGGGGAAAGTCGAATAATTTTTTTCAGAGTGTAAGAAAATCTGAATAATAACCATCTTAAGATTCTGTCCTTTCTATGTCTGTTGTTGAGCTGTTAAGAAATGAAAGGCTGTTCTACTTTGTTTTAAAATAAGCATTTTTAAAACATGTTTCTAACACTTTAACGAATGTACAAATTATAAGACAGCTTCCAGATAACAATAATTAACTATCATGTCAACATATGAGAGCTAGGTAGGTTACAGATAGTTAATTTGTCCAAATATGCTAGGGACAATCAATTTTAATGGGCCATGCAGGTATCTGGAATTTTAGAAGAATGTTACAGACACTCTCACAAAATGGTTGCCCTGGGGAATGAGGCCAATCACAGTATAACAATTGACCTGAAGGGGATTTATCTGATGTAATAGTATGTGGGAATGATCTTAAGTGGCAGGAGGAAGGTCTGATAAAACGTAGATCAGTCCCCACAGGAATTGTTTTAGAAGAGACCATCCTTAGTATATCAACCTTCAGAGTATTTCTACTTGAAATGCATCTAAGACAAACTAAAATGAGAGGATGGGATACTTTGTAAGATGAATATTAGCTTTCAAGATAGTCCAACAACAAGCAAAACTGGGAACATTTTATTTTAAGGTTACATTAAACAGAATCTCACAAGATTGAAAGTATTTCTCCCTTTCACTTTTTTTAGTTTCTAGAACATTAGGAAGGGTATCTTCCAAAACATTTCCAATGCTTTTCCCCAACTGAGGACTGAGCTGCCTCTTATCCAACCACTGCTAAGCTTCCCACTATCTCTCAGGATCATTCCCACATACCATCACATCTGGTAAGGGAGTCCTTGTCAATCTCTTGAGCACTTCCTCACTCCCACCATTGACTTGATTGTCCTGCTTGCCTTTGTCTGTTTCCCTCCAGGAAGATGGACCGATTTCTAAACAAATGTCGGGACTGCAACAATCAATCATTTCCATTCAACCAATGTTTATGGGACCTACACCATGTGAGTATGGGTGTATCCCAGCAACATTTTTGTCAATACAGATGATTGCTACAGAATTATGCTCTGCTTCAATTTCCTCCTCTATTTAATCAGACAAATTCTAATTAAAATGGGTGGGGAGAGGGAAATCTCCTTGAGCACACTGGAATCTAAAGGTACCATACTGCCTATCCTGACCCAAAATATACTGCGAGACAAAATAATTCAAATAATTCCTCCTTTTGGAAACAATGGGTTGGAAAAGGAGAGCAGAATCAATTTGTTGCAAAGAATTGAAGGGAGTATAGATTAATACATCAATATAAGCCAACAACTCCCTTTTTTATTTTTGGTTTATTTATTTATTTTTATTTGGGATTTTATAGTATATTTATTACATTGAAAACTGCTACCATTTAAATTTGCCAATACATAAAAGAGCAAACAAGTAAATAAATAAATAAATAAATATGAATGTGATATTTGGACATATCACCAATAGTGAAAGCAATGGTGCACAGTTTTCAAAATGTGGCAAAGAGTAGCATGCATGCATAAGACAAAAGACAAATTTTGCAGCAGGCTGAATGGAGCTTACATAACTCAACTTACCACTCAGTGGATGAGGAACAGTATATTGTTTCTTCTTACTTGTAATGGAAGTTGAGGAAAGCTTGCAGGATAGAGCAGTTCCTTGTTTTTTCCCCAAATCCTCACTCTGTTGTGCTTTCCTCAGTTGTACTATGCGTTCAAGTTTTTTTAATCGTTCTTGTGAGCAGGAAATAAAATGAGGCTTGTGAACTTCCAGTGCCTCCTGAAATAAGCAGAAACAAAAAGGACATCATTCAGTCACCCTTAGTGATATTTTTCAATTCTCCCAGGAAAGGATCAGGAATAGATCATTTCCTTTTCAAATCAGTCATCTGAAACTAGATGTAGTGGCTGTAATGGGGCATCTTTTGGCAATGTAGACTGTGCAACTTCATAAAACAAATGGGTACTGGCTTTTGCCACATGTGTCAGAGCAGATCCTCAGTGCTATGCACATATACCTTAACTAAATTTGTTCATTTTGTTCTAATGGAGTATTTTATTTATTTGTTTATTAAAATTTTAAGCTGCTCATCACACTATCCAAAGCAATTCCGGCTGGCTTACAATAAAATAAGGATGCAATAACAAAGAATTGAAGAGGACGTGAAATATCTTCAATTTCCTATGTTTCAATATTACTTACATTGGGAATTTGAATAGAAGCCTGTGTATAACCAATGTGGTTTTCCTGAAGTAAATGCAAGTAAAAACACATTGCAGAACTCCAAAAATGGTAGATTGGGTGAGAGCCTACTATATATAAAATAAGGAACAGGAGAGCATGTAAGGCCCGATCCCTTTATTCAATCTTGCATATCTTATGCAAGTCTAATACTTGAATGGACTATATTTTGCATGTGCTATTTAAAAGCAGGATGGACAGCTCAAATTCCCAGGACCACACATAAAATAAACCCCTGAGCCTGCTTCAACCCCCATTACTGAAAATAAGTTGGTTTTCTGCTATTTTGAGGATTAAAAAATAACCAGGAATTGTAATGTAAACACTACAATATACTTAATATAATTCAAAAGCCAACGATTCCCTCCCCAAACTCAGAGGGGGCAGATTATGGCTGCAACCACATGTGCATCGGTCTTCTTTACATAATTGCTCTGTTCTCTGAAAAATATTCAGTATTCTGAATTTGAGGGAGAGAGATATTTTCCCAGAGCTAGTTGTATAGAAATCCTAGGATATGAATTCCCCTAATCTTCTGCAATTAAGGGGAATTACCACATTAATAATACTAATTGTAAATAATGTGGAGGGAGATGGTAAGAAAAAAATATACAATATACGCAAATATTAACATGGGTAAACCAGGATACTAGATAAGTCACTTCCAAATTCAGTTATCATGTAAGCAAATTGCTTCTCAGCAATAAGAGCAAGTTCATAAAACTATTGTTTTGCTGCTTTTAAAAATATATAGGAGCAATAAATGTCTTTTTACCCCTAGAGGATTTCCAAGGAAATAATCATATCAATAACCATATGAAGAGTTAGCAGGGAATGTGGATAGTTTACCCTGAGAGTCAGTGGGCTTGCAGGAATTTTCTCAGGCTCAAAGCAGACCTCTGAATGTTGGAAAGCTTCATATTTCTCACGAGGAACATCTGGTTCATGGGCTGCAGAAGTGGTTAACCTATTGACCATCTCTTTCTTCACATTTATCTTATGTTCTTTGGACTGGCTGGCTGATCCATATAATTGGTAATCACCTAAGAAAGACAGAAAGGCTTATTTATTAAGGAATGATAGCCAATTTGTTTTTCGATTCTTCTAGATATTTTCAAACCCAGGAGGTGTCTATAAAAGAAATATATACTTGAAGTGGTTGAGTAGAGAATGTAGCGCTTTGTGCTTGTTTAACCCTGGAAGTCAAATCATACAAAGTTTCATAAATAAGCAAAAAGTATTACGAAAGTTTTCCTTCAGCTGGAGATCCACTAAATCTGGGTGTATACCAGGGCTATTGTATTTAACTAATTATACACCAGGAGGAAAGGAAAAGACAGATCCTATATATTGTATATTTCAAAATTCTTTCAGGTTATTTCTGAGTGCAGGAAGGAGAGGAAATAAAAGAAGTAAGTTTTCCGTCTCTTTACTGAGGCCAGATTCTACTAGACTCCCCTCAAAGCATTCAAACCAGACCTATTGACTTGTTTCCACCAAGCCATTATAAGAAGTGTAATTTTCATTTGTCTTTTTTATTGTTTTCTTCCTCCCCAATACTCTTTTTTTTTGTACGCTGCATATTACGTCTTTTAAATAGCCAGTCAAAAGGCAGATGGTATCATGTTACTTTATTGATCTCTAAGCCTCTCCAGAATAGCTGTAGAAAGACCTCTTTAAACTGGATGAACAGTCACCCTGATGGCAGATGCTGTTCTGTTCAAGTAGGTCTAAAGTGAAACAGATTAGGGCAAAAAGCCTCTAGCTCCTGAGACGTCTGAAACTAACCAGAAAAAAAAAAGGTGTGTTATGGTGACTAGCACCCAGGAGATGCCAATTCTATATGCAGCAGCTGTGAAAAAGGCAAACTGCATGCTATGGATCATTAGGAAAGCGACTGAAAATAAAAATGCCAACACTGTAATGTCCTCATGGTATGTTCATATATAAATTGCTGCATACAGTTTGGGTCTCCAGATTAAAAAAACAACAACAAGACACATTAAGTGCCTTCTCTATACTACTGTATCACCAGAAAGATGCCGGGTGGGAGTGTGGTACACAATCAAGATGTATAAAACCATACATGAATGGAGACAGTGAAGCGGGAGAAGTTCTCTTTTGTTCTTCAGAACATTTGGACTGAAGAATTATTGTCCAATGAAGCTCTTTAGAAGGAGATACAGGGCAGGCAAAGAAAGCATGTCTTCATATAGCAAATAATTAACTTGCAAAATTCAGGTATAAATTGCTGGAGGATAATAACATTAGAGGTACTGTATGTACTTCTATCTCCTGGTTGGGTCCATTGCAGAGGTATTAACTACAATGATGGGACTTAACCCAGCAGGGCCAATTTTAGATTCTTGTATCCTTATATTCTGGGACCTCTTGGGGCTGAAATCCTCTAACCAACCAAAGAAGGAAGAAGTAATAATGTTGGGTCCCCTCAGAAAATTCTTGGAGGATGTGAATCAGACAGTTCAGCCTGCAGTTCATACTCTTGGCAGCTACTTTTAATCATTTCTAATGAGAAGTGTGAGAATTGCTAAAAATTCTATTTATTTTACTACCCATTTCACATTAGTTAGGCAATAGCCTAGACTGGCAGTTCTCATTTGTTTAAAACTGTAAATTGTCCTAATGATTTATGTTTGCAAATTCTTATAACTTAAAAGCTTTATATCCAACTTCTAATTTATGTAACAACTAATGAAAATTGCAACAATTTATTTTGATGCAGATTTTACTTTAATCCTTTGACATGCAACACTTTATCCAGCTCTTAAAATGTGAATTCCTGTGATGGAAACTCGTTTTAAAAGCAAGTGCCATGTTGCATGCAATATTCACCAGCATACTTTCAGAAACTGTACTTAATACTAATGTTCATCGACTACAAAGTCAGTGAGGTGGGGTGGAGCATTCTTAAAGTCCTTAAAGAATTTAACAGAGTTACGGTATACTTTTATACCAATTACACATTTCTACTCATAACATCATATATGGAATGTTTTGATCTAACTTTAGTTGCTTTATTAATGATAGATAGAATATGTTTATAGTCTGGATTATTCTTTCTCTGGCAATTATACCCCCTAAAGTGCTATTACTAATAGATGAGAAACTAATAAAATAAATATTAAAACATGATACCAATTCATTATAAATTAATCTAGTCAGATTTTTAAATTGTTTTCATTATTTATTATCCTGATTAACTGTTTTTTTATGCTCAACATTTTCTTGTTTAATTTATTAATTCAGAGGAAGTTGTATCTGAAATTCAAATAGCCATTTACAAAACACTGTATGAGCCTCTCACTAAAAATGCAGGTTTAATTAGAATAACAAATAAAGCATCATTGATGTCCCTTTCTTGCCCCGCTGACAATAAACCTAGCACATTGTTTCAAAGAGTCAGTGGCAGCAAATAAATTATTTTGTGCATGCTAGAAACTTTTTCAGACCAGCAAATAAGCAAACTATGTGTTCTGCACCTTTTTGGGAACAAATACTGGTACTTTATTGCTTGGATTATTTTGTGCTTGCAGGCAAATGGCATTTCTTGCCATTCTTCCAATGCACCATTTGCTACTTTGCCATGCCACTGTTTGTAGTCAGTCTATTCAGTCTTCTTGCAGTAGCTAACTAGATGGTCAACCGTTTCTTCAGCTTCTTTGCAGAGGCTGCATTTACTGTCTGTTGCGGCAGGGGTGAAATGTAAAAATTTTCCTACCGGTTCTGTGGGCGTGGCTTGTGGGCGTGGCTTAGTGTGGTCATGTGA
>JANHFT010005922.1:286391-305939 GCA_032467955.1 Pseudoxenodon macrops | reverse complement strand
ATTTCTCCTTAGTTCTAAGTTGCTTCTCTCCTTGGTTAGTTTCCATCCATTGCTTCTTGTCCTACCCTCAGGTGCTTGGAGAAAAGCTTGATTCCCTCTTCTTTGTGGCAGCCCCTGAGATATTGGAACACTGCTAGCATGTCTGCCCTAGTCCTTCTTTTCATTAAACTAGGCATACCCAGTTCCTGCAGCCACTATGTTTTAGCCTCCAGTCCCCTAATCATTTTTGCTACTCTTTTCTGCACTCTTTCTAGAGTCTCGACATATTATATTGTTGTTGTTGTTGTTGTTAGGAGTAGGAGTAGGAGTAATAGTAGTACTATTACTTAAAATAGCTTTTATTAAATTATTTCATATAATGAATGTTTATGGATTGATGAACAAACTGAAACTTTATGAAGGGGTTGATGAAAGTTTGGGGACTTCTGCTAAAGACCATTGACAACATCCTGGCTTTATATGAATGCATGAGAATCCATTGCATTCCAGTGCAAATATTTCAAAGCAGACAGTTTCAGAGAAACCTTCTAGTACGATACTGTGCCATTTAATTATAATGTAAAATTTTACTCCTTATAACTGAAGCTATGCTTACTTTTGGAGTATGGAACTTTCCTGTTACAATCATTTTTATCCAATAATGATTTTGATGATACCTTGATGTGGCGTGCAAGATCAGAAAACTTTTGATTTTGGAAAGCTTCAGCTTTTCTGTCTTTGGGCTCTGATGTACCTTTGTCTTTCAAAGAAATCCTACCATCTATTATTAATTCTTTTTTAGATGATTGCTCCAGAAAGGAAGCAGATGCAAGTTCATGGTATTTCTCTCTCCTGCTTTGCTTTCTGTTGCTTCCTGAGAATCCATGTACATCTATTAAAAATTAAGAAAAGGGAAATCAATTGCAAACCATGCATGATATACCATTTCACACTCCTTGTGTCATTTACAAAACAGCATTTTTTTTTAATTGAAGGCTCTAATTCATTAATATACTTTTACATTTCAAAGAAGTAGTGCTGTCTCACCATGACTAAAAAACTGTGTACGATCATTAGCCTCTTCACTTGCTTGCTCCCTAAACTGCTTTTAATCATGTTGTTTTTTTCCTAACAAGACTACCTGTGATCACAAATTAATGCCTTCCTAAGCAGCACCGACATTGCATTTCCATTTCCACAGTACTAGATTGTACATGCTACAACTTTAAGAAAGCCACTGGGGAAATAATTGTCAAGAATTAAGGTACGCTTCATAAAAGATACATTATTGGTGTAATTTATTTCATAAACATATTGCAGTGGCTCACTGTTTGACTCAGGCATTTGGCTACAGATAGGCTTTCTCTATTTTGGGGGAAGAAATGTATCGCAATTTATGTAGCTTTCTGTTAAGGTTCTTGGAGTGGAAATGTGAGAAGATTAGTGAACGATGTAATCTGATTCAGAACAAAAGACAAATTAATAAATGGCCATTAGCCCAAATGACTGATTATTGAGATCCCAATGTAAAAAGGTTGAATAAACCTAGATCTTTGGAACTGAGACTCTTCTATAGTGTTTACTCAGTAAAAAACAGCTGGCCTGCTTGTCAAAAGATATATGTATTTTGTCAGAGTCATATTTCCCAAAAAAGCTCAGAACTGGCTTCATGTTACTTAGAAACACAAGGAACTGGTGGCAATCTCAGATCATTTTAACATGTAATTTAATTAAAACTTGCTAAAGTCATATGCTTAAGTTTGATAAAATATTTTTTTAAACTATTCAACCAACTATTCAACCAACTTCCTTATGAAGAAATATCAATTACCCAAAACTGTCTGGCTTGTGACTTCCCTTTTCTATAATAAACTTTGAAGTTCACTTGTACAGAACTTTTCTAAATAAATTAGAACAATCAGTTTTAACTGCCCTGCTCTAACCTTATGTTAGCACTTATGCATTCTTATTCTTTTATACCTTTGAATAGGTATGGGAATTAAGGAATTATTAGTTATACTGTTTCGGTGTGCTGAATTGCTAACCTAAAAGACCTGAAAATCCATCAACATGGTGTCTTTCCTATCAACCAAGACAATCCAAAGGCATTTTGCCAGCCAAGTCATTTTACTATATTGTATGAAAGAAAATGATCGCTCCTCCCTAACTTGATAAAAAATATGACATATTAAAAAATAACTTTCCAAAACTATAAATTTAGTGCTAATAGTGCTAATTTGGTTTCATAAAAATTGGAGCTCAAATAACATTTTCTATTATTAACTATGCTGAATGGGCAGAAACTAAATTTGGATCCACCGTTATAACAAATTAGCTTTCTCTCATACCAATAACATAATACTCAAGCTGCTAAAATGAAGGTGGTTGAGAAAAATTAGCATGTGTTTTTATGTGTAAAGACATAAATAGACATATGTTCTGGAACAGAAAATACATTCTTTGGCTGAGTTCAAGTTCAGATATGCTGTTTTCTACTATTTTAATTGTCTATTCCCAGAATGATTAATTTGCACTTGTTTCTGATAGTGAATCTCAGGAGTCTGGTGGAAAACAGAAGTAGATCACACATCTCGATCTGCTCATTATGATATAAAATACCAAGCTGATCGTACCTCAGTTGACATTAGCAAGGTACTTCTTAAATTGCTACAATATTGTTCCTGTAATAGAGATTGGGTTTCTCCCCTTCCACACATTTTCTCTCTTTCCTATCCCATCTCTCCTAATTTCTTAAACATACTTAATATATTGTCTCTTTCATACTCTCCCAGTGGGAGCTACAAGGAGACTCTAGCTGGTTCAATGACCTTTTCGGTAATGGAATTAGAGTAAGCTGCCCCTTAATTACAGCAGTGAAGCTAAAATAAAACAATTTTTTTGCAAGGGAAAAAAGTGAAGAAGCGCATCCTATTTGGCAAGAAGATTTCTCTCCAGCTGTGATTTCTATTAAGCTTTGATGGTTTCGCTACAGACTCCTTCTACAATCAGAACAGGTTCAAGTTTTCTGGGCCCACTCAGCTGGAACCCTCATTCTAAATAATCATTCACTTTCCTGTCCCCTATGTAAGACAAGTCTAAAATTAAGACTGCATAATCCATATAGTTTGCAGAACTATAAAAGATAATGCATTTTGGACAGCAATGCATAGAGGCCTTGTAGAGTGGCTTTTTCTGAGAAATAAACAGACAATAGAAGAAAATGGTATACTGTAGGGAGGGACAGAAAACAACAAACAAATGCAAAATGTCATGGAAACAACAATATAACCTAATCAATAATGTAGTGCCAAACTGGAAAAAATCCTTTGAAACGAGAGAGGTGCCAGAATGGCATGATCTGGCATTGTGCACTTCCCTACATTCCACTTAGAACATTTCCACCCAAAGTGTTCATGCCACTCCTATATCTGCTTCTCTTCTTACAATCCCCAAATGTTGCTTTTGGGGGGGTGTTGGTGTTGGTTGGGTATTTCCAACTCTGTTGTAGTGCAGAAATAATTGCTCTGAGGACAGGTTTAGCTGGTAAACCCTAGAATTCTGTGAAAGTTAGTCAGTGGAAACCATGATTTCCTCACCCTTTCTCATGATTCCTGAATTTCAGCTGCATTAGCACATCCTTTAAAGCCCCAAATAAACACATAGAATTAAAAGTGACAAGATTCCTGCAAAATTTCTCCTAATATTCAACAGGGGACCTAGCCCAGATTGCTTGGGTTTTTATTTTTCCCCTTTTTGAGTACAGCCTTGTTTGAGTAAAACCTTTTGAGTAAAACCTTCCCCTTTTGAGAAAGGAGTTTTGTTACCAGAGGACCTGTGTTACCTCAAGTATTTTTATGTCTTGTACTTGGTGCTGCAAAGCCTATAATAACGAAGGTACTGTAATTCTGGGCCATTTGTAAACTCTACTTAAGGAACTGTGGAATAGAAATGGTTATAGAATAGATGTACCATGAGATAAGAGGTAAATACTCTTATGTGAGCATTTATTAGCTTAACAAAATTCACAGGTAGCTTACCATACTTAGATAATCTTCTATGTTAACATAGCAATTTTGGTTACAATGTATAAATCTCATCTGTGAGAATGATAAGGTTTCCACAATCTGTATTGCCATTCTGGCAAATACAAAGATTAAAAAATTAAAATTAAAATTAAAAACATTCCATAGAAGCTATCTGGCTCTGTATCGCAGAGGTGTTTTCTACAGATTTTAGCTATTTTTCTTCACTCCTTTTTGAAAACTAGACAAGCTCATGAGAAATGAACAAAATCAAGCTTAATTAAAAAAAAAAACCTCTAAAAGCTATTATTAAATTTGGTTTGAAAATACCGGTATACGCATTGTTCTCATCAGACCCCGAGAAGTGGAATTCTAGGAGTGCATGCAAACTCAGGCTCTGTTTAATCCAGGGGTCCCCAAACTTGGCAACTTCGGACTTCAACTCCCAGAATTATCTAGCCAGCTGGGCTAGAGAATTCTGGGAGTTGAAGTCCACAAGTCTTAAAGATGCCAAGTTTGAAGACCTCTGATTAGATAAGAATTCAAAATGACAAAGAAGAATTAAGGATGTTTAATTCTACCTGAATCAAATTTCAGCTTTTTGATCTTCCTAAATTATAACTGCTTCTAAAAAAGCAGCCTCTAGCTTTTGATGACCTTGCCTATTTCAATTGTGGCTTCATCCTCTTCTCACCCTTGCCTCCACTATCCATTTCCCATGACTTCTGCCTGCTGCTTATTACAAACGCTACAAAAATTGAAATACTGATAGCCAAGAAACAACAATCCCAATCACTATCACAGCCAAGTGGCTGCCTGCATATACTCTGCGTACCAGACCAGATATATAATGATCACTTACCACTGTGGATAAAAACACTTTTAAATTTGGGGATTTTTAATACCAGTTGATACAGACTATCCCAAATCCTTTCAGTTTTGCTAGTTCTGATAGCAGTAAATTAGAGAAGTATAGAAATCCAATACTTCTGTACTGTACAGTAGTATATTTTTCTATTTCTTGTGTTGTTGCTTTTATTCCACTGTACTATATTAAGTTTTGTTTCTTACGTTTATACATATTCCCGGTAAAAGCAAGGATGAAGGACAGTTTAGTAATACAATATAAGTACCAATAAAGGAGAATATTTGTAGCTCAGGGTGAAATGGGGGGGAGGGGCTTGGTTGTTTTCTTGCAAATGTTTCATTACCCAAACTAGCACTGAGACAAACTGCTCAGTCCTAGAGGAGATCAACCCTGACTGCTCTTAGAAAGCCAGATCCTGAAGAAGAAACTCAAATACTTTGGCCACCATATGAGAAGGAAGGACTCACTGGAGAAGAGCCTAATGGTGGAAAGATTGAGGACAAAAGAAGAAGGGGTATGACAGAGAATGAGGTGGCTGGATGGAGTCACTGAAGCAGTAGGCCCATGGAGTTGTGATGGGTCAGACTCAACTAACAACAACAACAAAGCACTGAGACTAGCACTGATAGTGTTACCTAGTTTGGGTAATGAAACATCTGCAAGAAAACAACTAAGCTCAGAGAGCACCAATGACTCCTCTCAGTAACAAGTACTTAATATGATTGTATATAAGTCAGATTGTGATATATTCTGGTTTAAAAAGCATCTTATGCAGGATCTCGCACTATGTCATATACGCTGCACGTTTCACATATGCATCTAACTACAGTGAATATTACAAAAAAATGATGTACTACTTATACAGTTTTAATTAGTAATCCTGGGGGAAAGCATTAGACACAGAAGTGTTAGTAGACAAAGAACGTATATCATGGTGGGTTTGAGTGTGGGTGTGTTTTTAATCTTTCTGTTTTCTACAATGTTTTAAGAGAGAGGAGAGGAGAGGTGATATCCTTCCCTTTTTCCTTGAGTTTCTCACCATAAAGCTATAAAAGCTCAGATTGCAGGTTGGAACCAATTTAGCACTATGCAGCACAGCAGGGGAAAGCTAATTTACAGATAAGAGGGGAGAAGAACAAAACTACGCTTTCCTTTTCCCCCATGAGATCTGAACAATATAGTCAACCCCCCCCACCCTATTCTGACTGGCTGCTGCGGCCCTGAATAAAGTAATTGTTTTAAAGGAGTGAGGATCAGGGCCTGCCGTGCTGCTAAGCTGAATGAGATGTTTGCCTCAGCTGTCGGTTATGTGGGAGGAACACGCAGTAACTGAACCAGAGCTGTTCCTTTGCTGCAGGACAGAACTGAAGCTTCTACACAGCATGCTCTGCACGCCCTATGCTAACCTGCTGCCCTCATCTGAAATGAAGCACATTTTCCACTCAGCAGTATTGAAGAAAATTTCATTTATCAATCCGGTCAGTTACTGACTATGGAAATAGGGAAAGTCTCTTTTGTCTTATACTGCAAAATGTCTTGGGCTGGCTCTGATGATGCTGCATGAGCAATATTCTAAGGATACATTTGTATTTTGCAGAAGATCTCCCAAAGATGTCCCCTGCATGCTGTCTAAGGATAGGATTCTCTGACGCATTACGGAAGGTTACATCCAGAGACAAACAAATGGATAATCCAGATTTTCTCAGCATTAAAAGCATAAGACAAATCTAGCTGTCCGGCTAATTGGAACTGACTTTAAAATATTTAAATCCAAATCAAAAATAAATTGAAGCAATATATTTTTAAAAGTGGCCTAATGGTAAACACATCTATATGTTTTTCAATGAACAAAAAGAGAAGACTTTATTATATTAAAAGTGTATAGGTAGTCCTCAACATAAGACCACAATTGAGATCAGAATTTACATTGATAAGCAAGGTGGTTGTGTAGTCCATATGTTTTTGCAGTGTAGGAGTTACAGATTACAGGACAATTTTTTCCTGTAACCAAATTGCTTGTTAGAGAGTAGGTTGTTTGTCTTTAAGGCAATACAGTGAGATTGGTCTGTAATTTTCAACTAGGCTGGGATCTCCTTTTTTTGAAGATGACCATGGCTAGTGACCATAGGTTGGGCAAGGAGCTGGTTCTCAAAGATATCTCACAGATTATGCTTAGAAGTTCTGCTTTGGCACTGGAAAGTGTTTTTAAAGAAGTAGGCATATAATCCATCAGGGCCAATAGATAGAGATGGTTTAAGGTTGCGTAGTGCCTTTTCAGTGTTATCTTCTGTAGTATCCCAGAGTTCTGAAGAAGCTGGCAGATGTTATCTCAGAACCATTTTATCATATAGTTAAAAAATCCTGGATTTTATTACAAAAAATTTTTACATTACAAAAAAGATGTTGAGACTTTGGAAAAAGTACAAAGAAGAGCAACTAAGATGATTAAAGGCCTGGAGACTAAAACATATGAAGAATGGTTGCAGGGTTTGAGTTTGGGCAATATAGAGAAAAGAAGGATTAGGGATCATAATCGTAGTATTCCAGTATTTGAGAGGCTGCCACAAAGATGAGGGGGGCAATTTATTTTCGAAAGCACCAGAGGGCAGGACGAGAAACAAAGGATGGAAACTAATCAAGGAGAGAAGCAACGTAGAAATAAGGAGAAGCTTAATAATAGTGAGGACAATTAACCAGTGGAACAGTTTGCCTTCAGACCAGAGGTGGGTTCTGAATCTTCTTACTGCCAGTTCGCTCAAAGTCTTGCCTCAAGCGCGCACGCGGCAGTCAAAAACTATCTTCTGCATATGCACAGAAGCAAAAATTAGCTTATGCACATGCACATAAGCAAAATCCAAGATGGCGGCGCCCACAGAGACACCAACAGAACCGGCTCCATGACATCATCACAGAGTTACTATCAGTTTCATAGAACTGGATAGAACAACTAGGAACCCACCTCTGCTTCAGACGTTGTGGGTGCTTAATCACTGGAGGTTTTTAAGAAGAGACTGGACAGTCAGTTGTCTGAAATGGTATAGGATCCCTTGCTTGAACCGGGGGCTGGATTAGAAGATCTCCAAGATCCCTTCCAGCTCTATTCTGATTCTGAAATCTGGCTTCCCCCTTCAACTTTGCTTGTCAGAAGTCAACTGGGAATGTTACAAATGGCAATCACATAATCCTGGAATGCTGCAACCATTGACTGGTTGTCAATTTTGATTATGTGACCATGGGGATGTTGCAACAGTTATGTGAGGACTGGTTATAAGTCACTTTTTCAGTGGTGGTTTGAACAGTCGCTATATGAGTAGTTATATGTCAAGGATTACTTTTCTTTAGAGAGAATTGCTAGCAGATACTTGATTTATGTCTCACCCTCTCTAGCAAATTATTAAACCACAAGAATGCAACCTCCCAGATTTATAAGGGATAATTTCTGGTACAAAAAATATACAACTTGCATTCATGGCTAGCAACAAAGCAGCATTTATATACCTTGATTTTTAGATACTGAGCAATAATGGAAGACTGGTGAATTTCCTTTTAAAAAATCAATTGTAATGTGGACTTAGACACAACTGTAACAATTTTAAGCATGTGTTGGAAACAATACCTAAAATCAGACCCTTGGCATTTGATGCCATTTAGCTGGCAAATATATGAAAGTATTAAATAATCTCTGGAACTGCACTTGGTAAACATTTTCTTTTAGCATTACACAATAAATCTTTCCAAAGGCTGCCTCATGTTTTCGTACAAGGAATTGTAGATGGGCCAAAATAAAATACAAACAGCTGTCAATTATTTCTTATGGGGTATGTAGAAGCAAGTACTGGACAAGAGACAAAATAAGAGAAAAGCACTTAAAACGATGAGATAATGCAAGCCACTTTTCATATTCTGGGAACATTTTCAGAGTATTGTTTGGAGATTCAGGCATGTATCTCTCATTAAGGATATCTAGAATAGTATTTCTAGCTTTGCAAACAACAAACTGAAAATATATGCAACCCACAGAGAACAGCTAGAATGGCAATTGGATGGAAATAGAGTTTAGCTATTATCCTAGTTGAAAAAAAAGACTTAAAAGCTAATGAAAAAAGACATGAAAATCTAATGCAGTGGGGAAAACAAGAGAACAAATAGCAAAGAAAGCAAGCAAGCAAGATACTTTTTATTAGTAACATAAACACAGACTCTCCCTCTATACGCTGTACAAAGCACAATCTTTATGATGTGCTGATAGAGTGAGTTACAGTTTTCCAACTTTAACTTAACATTCCTTTCTGTTTAACTTTTCATTCAAACGTTACTTCACCTTTTGACCAAGATAAACTAGCCATACCTTGAACCATCTTTGTTGCCTTTCCCTAGATGGCTTTTTGTTCATGCTGTGGAAAAGCAATCTCTTTTATAAAGCAAACAGTATCATGCAGCTGGTGGGTAGTCTGGATAGGTTTCTGTTAAATTTTTTGAAGGAAAATACTTGGTTAAGGACAAAGCACACACTGAGACAATCACTAATGAGTCTACATCCGCAAAGTCCCCCATCCTCAATTTTAGATATGAACACATATAAAAGTGTGCATGAGAGGAGAGGCTGTACTGTGGCAGTAGCAACATACACACTCCCTTTATATATTATCTTATCTTGCAAGTTAGGAGAACTCAACTCCCAATCTCCATAAGCTCTTTCAGACCTTCCAGTATAGAGCTGCAAGTCAGGGTAGTGCCTTTCCAATGTATGCAACTGTCCAAAAGAAAACCATAGAGTAAGAGACGAATATGACTGCATTGCTTCATTTTGTTCTAAATCACCTCCACACTCAATAAAGCTCGGACTGCAAGGAAGTTAAACATCATAGTCAGCATGACAGTACCAGTTGCTGATCCTAAAGTAATATTTTGTTTACAAATGCAGGTTGCGTATACATGCGGAAACAGCTGGAAAAATAATACCCTCTACTTTTATAATCTTATCTAAATTAAATTCATCTTGGAACTGAATATCCTAAACTATTGTGAATTAAGTCAGAAATTACTAAAATATACATTAGATTTTAGAGCTGAAACAACAATTCTGTACCAGAAATGTTTTAATCACTATGATTGCAACTGTCATCATGCTCTCCACTCAAGTGAACAGTTTTATACAACTTAAGATACTTGTGTACAACTTGCGCCAAATATGCAGATATTATATATTGATTCTCCCTGGATGTCTTGTCTTGGGGTAAAACATTTTATTTTAGATTTAACATGGCTGATTCTATGGCTAAGATGCCTATAGAGAACAAGAAAGTGTACTGCTTTTGTTTTATCATACAGGAAAAAATAAATCAGTTTTCTCAAAATATTACTAAAGCTGATGTCCATGTATAAGAAAATGTTAGCATGAAAACAGAACAATTCAACCTTATATTATGCATTGCACTGATGGCAGACCACAATAAAAGGATTTTCCTGCTGTGTTAAGAATCCTATATATTGATTATGAGTGTAGCCACACTAGTAACAGAAGGCTGAAACATTAGAGAACAACATTTGGAGAAGTAGAACCAAACAAAAACTAATGGGGAAAAAATGCCTATGGAGATTCTCGGTCATACAGGTCATGGTTGTCCCAAAGGTGCTTTTTTGAAAGGCAACTGGGGTTTGTTTTTCCTTGGAGATATTTCTCTTCTCATCTAAAAAGAAGCTGAAGAAGCTTCTTGGATGAGAAGCGAAACGTCTCCAAGGAAAAAACGAAGTCCAGTTGCCTATTGAAAAAGCACCTCTGGGTCTAGCATAATGGGAAAAACTTTAAAAAATGAAAATACCCTCCCACAGACCAATATACTGTACACAGCAAGTCACATGACTAGGTGTCTTCATTTATCGTTAGTGCAAAGAGGACAAGCAGATTAAAGTATCTTAATGACTTGTTCACATCTTGAACCTCAGGATTCCAGGCTGTATATTTTGTTTAGGGATATTCTTTTTTTTTTTATTGTAATCTCCAAGATGCTTTCATTTTTGCAACTTTCATCCTTTTAAGCTTCAAGGTATGACATCTTATTTCAAATTACCTATTTACAAATTCTGTCCCTTGATAAACACCAGAATTTGCTTTGCATTTCTGTCACTCTTTCCATTCAATGGGCTGCATTATATGCCTGGTATCTTTGAGTAGCAATGAACAAGAGACAATGAAGCAGTTAACCAGATGCTATGCAGGAACAATATGGATGTTGCTAATATTAATAAGCTTCTTATTTATGGCAGATCTTAATTAAAAAGAAGTTAACTGCAACTATGTAATTCTATTTGCACCCTAGATTTAAAAGGGGGAGATTAGATGGATAGTAATAATAACATGTATTATTTCATTTACTGTAGTTCTATTACACTGAAGGCTGATCTATTCATCCTGCCTCTATAAGCCAGTGCATTTTACAAGTAATTTGTAGAAGAAATAGTTAAATCTCTTTGAAGTTACTATGCTCTCTGTGTGCCCTTTATTTGACATTTGTTAAGTACCTGTGCAGAAAAGCCTGCTCAGTCGGTCATATCTCATGATGCAACTCATTCCCAAATACAGGAAGATTGCACATGTATGGCTGAACAAATATGTTAGTCTGCATATATACGGCCAAGGCACTGATTTGAAAAATCTTGAACATTGCGTTTATATTTGCCTTTTGCTACTGTTCCTTCTAAGGTATTTCTGAGGTTTGCTTTATTTTGACACAGTTGATCCACTTTTCATGGATGGGTATGAAGACATCCAGGAAGCAAAATCTTTTCATCCTTTGTTCTCATAACAAACCTATCAGACAACTTCCACTAAGAGGTATTATTTGTTCCTAAATGGAGATGTCCAACCTTGGCAACTTTGACTCATGGCTAGTTGGGGGAATTCTGGGAGTTGAAGTTCACAAGTCTTAAAAGTTGTCAAGGTTGGACATCCTTGTTCTAAAAACATTTGCAGGTCTCTAGCAAGAATAAAAACAAACAAAAGGGCAACCTTTGTTGCCTGTGTGTATTTTTATGTGTCTTGATTAGCTGAAATGGATGAGGTATGGAGTTGTGGATATGCAGTCTGTAAACTCAGGCAAATCCAATCCTACAGCCATTCCCAAATCCCACTTCTGTCACATAGATAAGGGCAAATTACTCTAATCTCTCCCTTAGTTAGGGAAAAAAGGAGGGGCTTTAAAAAACAATAGAAATGGTTGAATTCAGGCTGGAATAATAGGGTTTAGCATCTTCTGAATTAATCTCTGAAAAACAGCCAGAATTTCAGAAAATTAGAAGGAATCCTGGAAATTTGAAGCCGAGGAAAATATTTGGTTCAGAAAATTGCTATTCCATGACAAAATGGTAACAATTTACCCGGAAATCTGTAGATGATTTAATTTTAGGTTTATTATGTTATACAGGTAGTCCTCAATTTACAACAGTTCATTTAGTGACTGTTTGAAGTTACGGCACTGAAAAAAATTATTTATGACTATTTTTCATACTTATGACCATTGCAGCATCCCCATGGTCACATGATCAAGATTCGAATGCTTGGCAACTGACTCATATTTATGACTGTTGCAGTGTCCTGGGGTCATTGCGATCTTCTATAAGCAAAGTCATTGGGGAAGCCAGATTTGCTTAACAACTATGTTATTAATTTAACTACTACAGTGATTCACTTAACAAACGTGGCAAGAAAAGTCATAAAATGGGGCAAAACTCACTCAACAAATTTCTCACTTAGAAACATACATTTTTGGCTCAATTTTGGTCGTATGTTGAAGACTACCTGTACTTGAGATACCCGGAAGTTGTTTTTTATGGCAGCCTTATAACATATCTCAGTGCATGTGTGGATATTTTCTGCTTCAGATCTTCTGTGATGTATCATATTAATCTGGAATTCTGTCATGAGTCTCTTAGAATCTGGGTGATCATTACATTTGTAAATTTTCTTTCTTAACCACCTGAGCAGCTATGTAATTGATTTCCATCATTCCCCTTTTTTTAAATGACGTTTCATTTTATTTATCTCTTTTGATATTGGTCTGTCTCCCAAGCTGTGAAAGGAGGATTTGAGGAATAGAGGGAGAAACAACTGGATACTTTTATCCAGGAAATGGTGCTATAAAAATTTCCTTCCTTCCTTCCTCCCTCCCTCCCTCCCTTCCTTCCCTCCCCTTCCCTTCCTTCTTTTCCTCTCCCTCCTTCCCCCCTCCCTTTCTGTCTTCTTCTTATGGAATTTTAATCACCAGAAAGTCAGCACAGATTATGAAAGTTCTCTCACATATCAGGATGACAAGGGGATAACAGTTAAAGTGTAGAATGGAAGACTGGTGGTGATAAGGGGAATTACCAAGCCATTACCTCAATGCCAGAGGTGGGTTCTGAATGTGAAGATCTATAGGACTTCCAGGAAAGAGACTATCAACCTTCCAAATGTAATAAGACTCAATTTGAGCCTCCTGTAAAATTTGCATATGTGACTGACAAATGTGACAAGTTTCTATGTTTATGTTTTCTGTGTTGTGTCTCATATGTGGAAAAGTAATAAATGACATTTGTGCTCAGAAGAGCAATATAAGGATCCCCAAAACATCTACAAGCTTAGGCTCATCATGACCTTGGTTACTGGCCATGCTTGTGAAAAGAACCAGAACAATGTGGAGAACTGGGACAGGTTTATGAGTGCAAGTTCTAATTTTGATTATGAAGTAGGAATGGGCTTATTCGAATTTGAATATCACACACAGACCTTTTTTTTAGCCGAATGTCATGTCAAATACACATTTCAAATGTCCCCTCAAATAGATTAGGTTTGCTATTAATCTTGCTTTCCTCTTCATACCAAATCAAAAAGTTATTTAACAGCCCTATTAACTTGTGCGCACACCTAACATAAATGTGTGCCAAGAGTGTGAGTCAACAGCTTTGTGTTGAATAGTTGATTTTTAAAAAATCTTATAATTATACTTGATTTGATTTATATCTGTGTTCTAAATGTCCAGATTTCATTGTGAGGTAAAAGGAAGTTACAAACATTGATTCAAATCTAAAGCATATTAGAGTAATAGCCTGCTAATGTGAAATATCTAAATATATAATAAATGAGCTATTAGTGGCCCTATTTTTGGAGTAGCCCAGTTGCAATTATAAGAACCATATTGCCAAGTTGATAGTCGTGCAGTCCAGATTCACATCACATCATCTCCTGAACTAGAATCCCACTGGTGAATCCAGTCCCACAAAGTAACTGGGATACAAGAATTTCCACTTAGTTCAACTTTACGGTAGATTAGCATACATAATTTGGGAACTCTCCAGAACAAACTCATGTCAGAGAATTGCATGGTATTTTTTATTTGGGTTTGTATTGGGAATATGTATTCAGATATATGTATATTTAAATAAATAGGAGTATATTGTTACATTTATGCCCTGCTTCCATTTGGCTGGCTACTGCAAGAACAGAATCTTGTACTACACAGGTTGTTCACATAATTCAACAATTTTGTAAATTGAAGGTAAACTGAAGTTTGATTATACAGATATCTACTCTTTTCACAAGTTATTTCTAGTACAGTACAGTTTTGGTCTCAAACTATTAAGATCTTTGCCATAGTAGCTCAAAAGTTGTTCTCTCCTCTGGGGGATTATCTCCATTATTAGTTTCTGACTTCTATGTGGCCCTGTGCTGCTATCTTTTTTTAAGATTTAAAATATATATGTTTATACACAGAAAGTGTACCTTTTAGATATTTACATTACAAATAGCAGCAGAAACAAAGGCAAATGTTGAGGCAGAAAGGAAAACACAAAAAAAAGATTGAAGCCAAGAATGGATGATTTAAGATCAACTCTGATATTTGGATCACTGAATATTCTACCAGCATACTATAATCATGGATCAAATATCTATATTCTCTTCAATTTCCATCTTTTGAATTAAGTGTAGCTCCAGTAATGATATTATGGTAGCTGTAGACTGGGGAATCCCAGAACTTATTTGGTTTTGCCAAAGTGCTCATTGTAAAATGTTTATATTTCTTAGAATGTGTGAATCAAGCAATATATAAGTAACTGTGGTAAATAAATAAATAAATAAATAAATTTCACAGTAACCAATATTTTCTTTTATATGAATTCTACTTGCATCCTTTTATACTTTTTATGCCTGCCAACATTTTAATCACTGCCGGTATCTGCCAACCTTAATTAAAAGCAGATTGGTTCACATTCTTTAAAGGACAATATTTCTGTTTTCCTTGCCTGCTGAATTATGTTAATTCTGAGATATCTACATTGTACCCATGGTCATTAGCCTTTCTAGGGGTAACTCACTTGGTGTCTGCTGAGCCCCGAGCCTCTCTACAGTTTCAACATTTTTAATTATTATTTTAATATTAAGCAAAAGAGAATTAGCATACTGCAAAGGAAAGTGTTGACTACAGAATTGTATTATTTTATGGAGTGTGTCATACACTAACACATACACTTTAAAATCATTGTAGGATATGTGTTGCTGGAAAAAAACCAGGTTTGCCTGACATCTATGGAGGATGATATGGAACAGATTATCAAGTCAGACTTCTGATAATTTTATTTATTTTTTATTTATTTAATTTTGTCAAGCATGTATTAGATAACAGATATAAGTATAAACATGATTATGAATACATGAAAAGATACAAATAAAAGGGAATATTAGGACAGGGACAGCAGGCACGCTGGTGCGCTTATGCACGCCCCTTAAAGACCTCTTAAGAATGGGGTGAGGTCAACAGTAAACAGTCTAAAGTTAATTAATTAATTAGATTAATTTGTCTTTTATCATTTCTGTTTTGTTGCTGGTTACACTTAATATTGCCGTAATTTTGTGAATGAGCAAATGGTTGTTATTTTCTCTAGTTGCCCATGTCTAGAGGACAGTTTTGATCATTCTGCTCTTCCACCATTAAAAGTTTGAACTAGAAAAAAATAGCATCAACAGCAAATATATATCAAACTTAACAAGAATGCTACAATTATCTGCCCCAATTTTGCTTTAACTTAAAAACAACCATAATGTTATGACAGATTCAGACAATTAGTTTGGTGACAGTGTAAGCTGAGATTCTACATATGGTTTAAATAATAATTATATTTCTATTCTATTTGTAATATTCAAAATAATTTCTGAAAGGGAAACTGTTTCATAGGATTGTTTTTATTATAGTTCTGAAACATGTCTGTAATAAAACAGGTATTTAATCTCCAATTATAACAAGATCTAGCCCATCCTTATAAGACAAGAGTTAACCTCAAAAGTGCTAAAAGCTGCAAATGTAATATTCACATCCTTTTTGCAAAAAATGCCAAATTAAATTCCCTATTATTAAGTCTTCAATATTATTATGTTTCAGCAGAACTAAATAAACATTATTTTAAAGGCTCCAATATTTTAAAACTTTAGCTATACCTAGCAATTATATTTTTAGGAAGAAATCTTTGCTATTTGATTAAAAGATACAGAAAAGAAATATTCTGACTGACGATTCTATTGCTGAGATAGTATTTAATATAAAGTATAATGTCTCAAGTAACCTAACATGATTTACATAAAATAATTCTAAAAATATCATTAATACAATTGTGGGGGGGGGGAGTTTTAGAGAAGATGCAGCTTACCCAATATTTACAAGACATCTGATAAATATAATCACAGGTGGCAAACATCACACTGCTAACTGAAGGTAGGTTAATGAAAGACACTGATACATTTTTAAAAACTGAGTATAACCCATTTGGAGCAAAATTATGAAATAAAGGATGATGATGTCAATACAGTATCCATGAGAATGGGGCTGAAAGAGTTTATGATGTCATGCACAAAATGCATCCTGTAAATATTTGGCATAAATAATATTAGTCAGGTCAAGGATCTTTACAGTATTACTGTTATAGTCTTGATATATTTAAAAAGGTAGGCAAATTTTTATATATTTATATTGTATACTCAATTTTAATTAAAATATATTTTAATAACTGAAAAATGCCCTTTTTGTATTACTCTAATCCTGAATATAGAGCAAAGGTGTCATGCTGATAAGTGGTAGAAAACATATTTCTTTCTATTACTGATAGACTATCATCACTTAAATCAGATTTATAAAATATGACAAAAATGAACATAGAAATTATTTGGACATCATTCCGTTCAGTCACAGTCTTCTACTATATACAGTACACAACACACTATCATATTGCAATAATGCCATCCAAAACCTGTGAAGACTATCGCTATAGCAGAAATTCACCCAGGATAAACTGAGTAAACTGATAACAGAGAAGGATTACTTAAAAAGACTTCACCACAATCTCTAGCATTATTAGTTAATAAACACGCAACACTTTTTCCAATGGGACTGAAAAAATTAAAACAATGAGGCAGGAATGTGTATTAGCCCTAAATGTAATCTCAAACTATTCTAAATTATGTTATTTCATAGTTATTATCTAAATTATGTAAAGTTCATACAAACATAGCTACATTCACACTTCAAAATTACCGTACCTTTCTCAGATAGCAGCATAACATTTAAAAGAATTTTAAAAATTGAGGAATTTCTAAAAGACCATTACAAATACATTTTAGATAGATATGTTGTCAAATATTCAAAGAAAAATATTAATGTTTTTGTTTAATGTTTAATGTTTAATGTTTAATATTAATGTTTTTCAACTTTTAATGTTTACTGTTTTCATGCTCAGAAGTTTACTGGTATTTACTAATCTGGAGGCTGACCTTAATCTGAGCTGTCGACTTTCAGGATCTATAACACAATTAGTATGCTTTTGTTTTTGACCCTATCCTGTTTCCATATGAAGGATAACTACAGCTCTTTTAAATTAGGAAATGCACATCTTCAATTTTAAAAAAGGATTGACCATTTTGAGACAACAGACTAATCCTTGTGAAGAGAAACAACATTTTTGTGTTTCTCTGTGTGCAAATTCAATTCAAAAGTGACTACCATATAACAAAGGCATTGCATTTTCTAATAGATTCTATGGACCTCTGGAATCTGCCTCTATAGTATGCTTGTGAATAACTTGGAAGACAATACCAAACCAGTCCCCAGGCTGCCTTTGAAATCTACTACTGTAAACAGTAGAGAATTGTGTAAAGACAAGTGCAAAGATGGATACACAAAGGGAAAAAACAGCCCAACCTATCAAAAACAGCACCACAAAAAAACAGATTAGGAACACAAGTTAAAATAGGGAAGAAAATGGTAAGTGAACACCTGTCTACCCTAGATGAGTTCATATCACCAGGACCAGATGGACTATACCCCAAGGTTCTGAAGGAACTGGCGGATGAGATTTCAGAACCACTGAACTATATCTTTCAAAGATCCTATTCTACATACTATTCTACATCCTTTTTGTATCTTGTCCTGATTTGGAGATAGGGCCACCAATCAATCTCTATTCCTTGATTCTTTAGTTCCTGATCAGATTTTAATTCTCCTTGTTCATCCAATAGTTCTGTATATCTCACCACCTAGTTTAAGTCTAATATGTTTGGGTAAATCATCGCCTCCATTGTTGATAGTCAATTTGGAATTTTCATGTAATTATTTTTCTTAATTTTTTCCCAGATACATATCAAGGCATCTCTCACTAAGTGTCTCTGGAAATATGAGTGGGTTTTGTTTTTCCCCTCCCAGAAGAATGTGTGCCAGCTGAGTTGGAGGTCGTCGCCTTCTAATGTTAATACCCTTTTATTGTTCAATTGAATGAAGTCTTTAAGCCATATCATGGCTGCCGCACGGTAATAGAGTTCCCAGTCAGGGAGGCCAAAAAAAACCTTATTTCTAGAATCTTGCAAAAGTTTGAGTTTTATTCGGGCTTTTTTCCCCAACCAAATAAAATTTGTTATTATTTTATTTAATTGTTGAAAAAAAAATCCCTAGCTTTATTGGTACAGTTTGGAAGAGATACAAAAATTTAGGTAATATATTCATTTTTATTGTGGCAATTCTGCCAATTAGTGATATTTGTAATTTTGTCCAGTTGTCCAAATCTTTTTGTACTTGTTGTAATAATTTATTGTAATTGTCCTCTTTTATCGAAGAACATTTCGCCGTTAGACAAATTCCCAGATATTTCACTTTCTTGGCCGTTTGAATCCCCAATTTCTCCTCCAGTTCCTCATTTTGTCTGTTAGTAAGATTCTTAGTCAGTATTTTAGTTTTTTCTTTATTTATTTTAAGCCCTGTTACTTTGCCGAATTCTTCTATTTCCTGTAATAATATGGTTCCTGTCTTTAGGGGATCTTCTATAATAAAGGCCAAATCGTCTGCAAAGGCTTGTACTTTGTATTCTTCCTTTTTAATTCTCAATCCTTTTATTTCCTGCTTTTGTCTAATTTGTATCAATAATGTTTCCAACGATAAAATAAATAAAAGGGGGGATAGGGGACATCCCTGCCTCACCCCTTTGGTTATACTAAAGTCCTCTGTGGTTTCCCCGTATAATATTATTTTTACCGATTGGTTGGAGTAAATTGCCCTAATCATTCCCGTACATTTTCCCCAAAATTCATAATATTTAATTGGTTAGTAAGAAATTTCCAATTTAGATTATCAAAGGCTTTTTGAGCATCTACGAATATCAGCACCGCTT
>JANHFT010005922.1:275675-286291 GCA_032467955.1 Pseudoxenodon macrops | reverse complement strand
TCCATTTTCTGAGAAGTAGATTTCATCTCCAACACTGTTGTTGAACTGGACGTTCCTCAAATAGGGAAGAAGCTGGATGAAAAGAGACCTTCAGATATTGCTAACACTTTACACAGCTATAAGAATTTGTTTTCCTCACAGTGCCTCCCTTGATTCGTGACTTCAATGGATATAGAGGACATTCTTTCTGCTTTGATGCAGAAAAAAAACACAATTTCATGAATTTTAGACCAGGTTGAGCCCTTTTCTGTCTGTGTGAAATAGTTGACCAAGGCAGGTTTCACATAACAAGCAGTTCAGTGCAACCAGTAATTCAAGAGATACTTTTCCTTGAAAATTCTAAGGGGAACAGAAACTATAATCCACAGACTGAATCTAGGTAGGTATGTTGTCAAAACCAAAGATACAACTGAGAACCCTACTAAAATAATCAACCCCATTGATTACTATGCATTTCTTTTCCTTCTTCTACATGCGGGGCACCAATAATACAACAATGAATCTAAAAACAATAACAAGCTAGGGAAGCAAGTGACACCATTACCCTTCAATACTGTCAAGCTATTTACTAAGTCTGCACTACTATTAATCTTCTCATCATTCCTATCACCGATCTCACCCCACTAATGACAGTATGATTGTAACTTTGTTGCTTGTATTCTAATGATTTATATTGACTGTTTCCTAAAATGATTCGATTGCTTATCTGTACCCAGACTATCATTAAGTGTTGTACCTTATGATTTCTGACGAATTGATCTTTTCTTTTAGTGTACACTGAGAGCATATGCACCAAGACAAATTCCTTGTGTGCCCAATCACACTTGGCCAATTAAAAATTCTATTCTATTCTATTCTATTCTATTCTATTCTATTCTATTCTATTCTATTCTATTCTATTCTATTCTAAGAATAGTGGTGTTTTCATCTATACTTCCAAGAAAAGACAAACATCCAATGAGAGAGCTAAGAATTTTAGAAACAATTAAAAACTTAAAACTGGTGTCATAAAGAGGACTTCATTTTCAGAGATTGCATCACCTACATGAAAGGCTCCTGGCAAGGAGTGGACTGCACCTCATAAGAACTGGAAAGAATATATTCAGAAAATGACTGCTTCATTTTATCATTTTATCAGAAGGGCTTTCGACTTTTCATGACTTTTATATCTTAATTCCAAGCAAAAACCAGTAGGTAACCAAACATATAAGGATGTAGGGAGTAGAGAAAAAAAGAAAATAGAGTGAACTTGAAATACTAGTACACAAGGTGTACTTGATGGGATGAAACTCATGACTGGAATGTACTGATGGAAGGATACAAACTATTCAAAAGAAACAGACCTAAGAAAAGAAGAGGTGGAGTTTTATTATATCTTAGAGATCACTTCTTCTGTTTCATCACAACCAAGGATGAAAGCCTTTTAGAATGCTTATGGGTCAATAAAAAAAGAATGACATTATCATAGGCCACCAAACATAACATAACATAATCAAATCAACGTTTTAGGCTTTATAAGAGCTGATTTTAACAAACTCAGAGAGAGCTTGGGAAGGTCCCATGGATGAAAATCTTACAGGGCAAATCAACTCAAGAAGCATGAGAAACTCTGAAAATACAGTTATAAATGCCCAATCTAGTTCAATACCACTAAAAAAGAAATCCAAGTACATCAAGAAAAGTCTATCATGGTTGCACAAAGAACTCTCAAACTAACTGAAGGGGGAAAAAGGACAAGTAGGGAAACATAATTAAGGCAGAATACCAGAAACAGCTCGAACCTGCAAAGATAAAGTTAGGAAAGCGAGGGCTTTGAACAAAGTAAGATTTTCAACAAATGTCAAAACCATTTTTTTTAAAGTTTCTTTCATCACATAAAAACAAGTCAAACAAACAATTGGTCCACTAATGGGAGCAGATGGTGAAGAAGTAATCAATGTGTCCTGATGGATTACATCCCAGAGTTCAGAAGGAAGGATTTCAAAACGATTGAAACACATCTTTCAATGTCCTGGAGCACCAGGAGACTACCTGAAGATTGGAAAAGAGCTGAGAACACCTAGAACAGACAAGGCTATAACCAGAAGCCAACATGTGTTCATAAAAAACAGATCATGCTGAACAAATTCTATTTCATTCTTCAACAAAGTGTTCAAATTAGTAGGTCAGCAAAATGCTGTGGATGTAGTATACTTCGATTTCAATAAAATGTTTGATAAAGTAGACCACAACCTATTTCTTAATAGCCTATACTAGAAATAACCTACTACTACAAAAAGTAAAAAAATGTGGGATAGACAGAATCACCATCTGATGGATTTTTAACTGACTGACCAATCGCATTCAACGTGTTGTCCTCAATGGAACTGCATCTACATGGAGGGAAGTAATATAATCTCCTTGATTAGTTTCCACCCATTGCTTCTTGTCCTGTTCTCCAAAGCACCTGAGGGCAGGACAAGAAACAATGGGTGGAAACTAATCAAGAAGAGAAGCAGATTAGAACTAAGGAGAAATTTTGTGACAGTTAGAACAATTAATCAGTGGAACAACTTGTTGTGAATGCTCCAACACTGGCAATTTTTAAGAAGATTTTGGATAGCCATTTCTTTGAAGTGGGGTAGGGTTTCCTGCCTTGGCAGAGGGTTGGACTAGATGACCTTCAAGGTCCCTTCCAACTCTGTTATTCTATTCTATTCTATTCTATTCTATTCTAGTCTAGTCTAGTCTAGTCTAGTCTATTCAATAAGTCAAGGGTAGACAAGATATTGCATTTTCTTCTAGACTTTCTGCTTACTCTGGAATTTCCTCTACTTCATTAGCAAATAACAAGACAGATACTATATACTCTTTGGAGTCTATCATGCATCCAGTAAAGGATAGCCAACCTGTGAGACATCATATGATAGTTGAGAAATAGCAGAAGAAAAATAAACAACTAAGAAATAGACAGAAAGTCTACTGGTATCTTAATTCACAAACAGCAAGTCCAAGAAACCTGGAAGTAATCCTTCACATCATCTGAAGAAACTCTGCCTTAACAGACTCACCAATATAAATAGAAGTTGATAATTCTTCTTTGCACTAGTAATATAAAGATACCTTACAAAAGTCTATGTAAATCCTGCTTCCTGATCTTGCCCAGCTGCTGCTTATCGGATAGCAGCTGACCCTAGACATTAAGTTGATGACAAGCATTCCAACATAATATTATAGTAGTTCAATCAAGGATCTGAGCAAACAGAAATAATCCATATGGCTTCAAGTGGAAGCCATACTGGTTTAAAACCATTTTTTATCAGTTCAAACTATGGATAAATATTAATTTGATAGAAAAATCAGCAAATAGTTTCCCCCAAGACTTGAGACAAATTGATGAGCTCTAGGAACCATCACCTCCAAATAATCTGGAATCATGCAAATTTTAGCAGATGAAGCAATTGCCTAGATAGTAAATTACATTAAACCAGATTAGCAGAAAGTCCTTGATATTTTTTTATGATAACTCATCTGAAAAGAAGTAGTTGCTTTGGAGAAAAATATCTTGCACGGTGCTAGGCTTCTATAATATGATAGTCTAAGGATAACATCCTACATATGAACTCTAATTAACATCCAAATATTTCATCCAAGGAGGCTGTTTGAAATATGAGGATGAAATATGAGGATTGCATCTCAGAAAAAAAGCACCTCCCAATGGTGCTCTAGACCATGGGTATCAAACTGGCGGCCCACGGGCAAAATGTGTCATGCACAGGCCATACCTACCCCAGCTCTGCAAAGGGAAAAAAAGTTGTGAAATATCATGTGACAGCAATGTGATGCTACAAGTTTGACTCTAGACAGTGTTGAAATTGTATCTTATTCATCAACCCAAGGGTTAATAAAGCATCTGGTATGACACTACAAGAAAAAGCAGTAGACTATCAAATGTGTGATCTTTCCTAATAGCATCAAAACTCAGGGTTGAAATATGGATAACCGTTAAAAAAAATTAGGTGCTTCGTATTTCAAATAATCTTTCAATCTTCCAAAGGGAAAAAAAACCCTTCTAAATTGAAAAATGCTTCCTTTCTAGCCCACAAAAGTACATTGGTAATTTTAATAAGCTGCTGGGAATGTAAGCATATTCCTGCTTCAATTTTTATTTTCTGCAAAAACAGTTGCTCAGCTCTGGTGAACTGCAATCAGAGAGCCCTTTCCCACCCTTCCTACTTATGCAAGAACACAGACTTCCTTTTTAAAGATCCAGTTGTGACAAGGTTAAGAAGGTGATTAAGCAGATTGGAAACACTGGGTAGAACATGAATTCAGTCAGGCTATTACAGCTAGTCTGAAACAGTCCGGGGATTATCTGAAATCACTATCCCTGGGCTTACTCCAGAACCTGTTTTCATGCTTTTCCTTCAGCTGTTTTAGAAGGCAGCTTTTACAGCCCTTCAGGCACCAAGAGACTTTGCCGTGCAAATCTAGGGAGGTTGAATTTCTAGAGTCCTTATTCTTACAATGTAGGGTTTTATACTGATATAAAATATATATTTATACTAGCTAAGGTTTCTACAGGAGATAAAATCTCTGGTCACCCAGATGGTGTGTGTGTGTGTGTGTGTGTGTGTGTGTGTCTGACAGAATCGTAAAGGTGACATGGGGGCAAATTTCTGCTCTCCAGGATCTAGGACATGTTGTTTTATAGTATTTCCAGTAGGGCCTATTTGTTTATTACAGTTCTAGTGTATCACATGCAATTTAGTTTAAGGTTACATTTTATGTATGCCTGAATTCTAATTTTAAAACCGTAATAAAGTATTGAAGAAATCTTTGATGGGAGACTTTAAAGTTGAAATCTAGGAACATACAACTAAGACACGGGGTTTAAAACAATTAGCATTCTTAATGTATAAGCATGTTTGTTAAATTATCTTTGTTTACTTGAAACTAGGGCCACAGTTGGTTTAAAAGCTGAGAGAAAGGAAATAATATTCTTTCCAAATATTTTTTATATTTTCAACAACGGCAAATAACATTGATCTACATACTATTTAAACTCAAGATTTGGTAACCTATAATTGTATGAAATAGTGCACCATAGATCAAAATACTTTGAAACAAGGTACCTCAAATTAGCTAATTTAGAGAATGTGTCTAAAATTAGGGACCCGTGGCATTGAAATTCAAACAAACAACCTTCTTTTTACAAGGCCAATATAACCATTGAGCTACCATAGCATTCCTGGTAAATGTAGCTCTGGAAGACATTAAAGACTTTGGTCACCAAGGCTCAAGTTGAAGGGCCATTTCTGCCTCTGCAGAGCAGCCAATAAAGTGCCAAGGATAGCCTGGAGCAAAGTAAAGTGCACTAGTCAAAACGGACAAGACTGCTCGAGGCAACGTAAGAAAAGAAAGTGTACTTCAAAATTGCAGCAAGAAAATGTGCTCAAATGTCAGAGGAGCATTTACAAAGGGGGAAGGAACCGAGTATAAAGTAATATCATTTACTCCTGCCTTTTAAAAGTGGTCTGAGAGGGGTGATAGGGCAGGGCAGAAAAGCTGTTAGAGACGTACTGTGTATGATACACTCTACTAAATCTGTTGTATCTGGGCAAATAGGTTCTCAACATCCCTTTGCTGCCATTAGTGGTCATCTGAAATTTTGCAGTTCATTTATGGTCATCCTAAATAAAATGAAAACGTTGAAGATGAAGCTGAGAGTCCAACTTGATTGGCGTTTAATAGCTTCAGAGTAACTCACTATTGTAGGCACCTAAATTGTTTTTGATTATTTTTCTTAATCAGACAGATATTGGCCTTCTGGATGTTGTAGAACTGTAAACTCTAATATTCCTTTTTCCCATTACAATCAATAATGACCAATGATAGGGATACTCATGTTTGCCCACAGTTGCGTGACCTCCAATATCTATTGCAGGTTTTCTTTAAAGATTTTCTAAGGCTAAATCAATTTTATTTCAGTATCTGATAATTCTTTAACACTTTCTAAGGAAAAGTTTTGATCCAGTATTACTCAACCGAAGCATTAAAATGTTCCTAAACTTCTATTATTAAAAATGAAGTTTTTAATTTGAGAAAATAAAATCAAGAATTACTCATTTCTGGGCGTTTGTTTTTGAAATATCCTTTCAGTGTCATGATCAACAATTGACTCAGTTTCTAGAAATCTAATTGCTTTTGAGTTACCAGTTGGTGCAATATCTAGGGAATCTTGATTACTGTTATTATTACAGAAACAGCCAAGCCCTGAGGGATGCTGAAGTTTTAGATATTTTGTTGCTAACAAACTGGGATCTCCTGAATCAGCAACAAAAGTGCTGCAACAATATTTAGTGAAATTCAGTTCTTGCTGTGGCAATAGAAAGAGCTGCCAGCATAATGATATCTTATAATGACTCTGTTTGCTCTCTTAAATGTTTTGCAGCTATCAAGTATGTTGCAGTTTGGAAAATGGCAGAATAAAGCCACCTAAATTATATTTGGGGCAAGACAATGCCAGTGTTAAGGACACAGAGGGGGGTGGGAAAGTGATATATCATGCTATGAAAAAAACATTTAAAGAAGAAATGCTGTCTGATTCTACATTAAGTAGATTGGTACTTATCCATCTGAATAATCATAAGTAGGTGAAAATAAATTTGATGTATTGGTTCTCAAAGATAATTTCAGACTGGAAGAACAATGTCAATTATCATGGACAGTGATACTGTGATATCTGTAGGGAAGACTGACATTCAGTTTCATTCACTGTGTCTTAAAACATGGATAGTTTTGGTTTAAATATTATATTTACACCTTTATAACAATATAAACATACACAGAAATAAATAGTTGGCTACTTATGGCATTGGTATCTTAAAAAGCAGATGTTGATCCTTATACATATAAAAAAACTTCAGCTAAATAATTTCAAAAACAGTGTCAGATAGATCCATTCAAACAAAAGGGTAAACAATCCTATCAGTTTCCCAGCTTAGCCGACTAAAAGAAAAAGTCAGCAATTGAGAAAATACAAATGAAATGTCATGATGGCTATAATACACTGAAGTGATTTTAAAGGCATTAACAGCTGTTTGTTTGCAGATCAGAGGAATTCCACAGCTTGGGCTGGAATATGAAAATTGGAAGAGACACTGACTTAAATGGATTTATCAAAATTTGCACAAAATAGGTTTGTTTATGTAACAGTGATTATAGACAGAATAAATAAGTTAGACCGGGACAGGTTTATAAGAGTATATAGGACACAATGGTTAGTTAGCACAGTAGCAAAATCAACATGTTAACATTTTATTTTAATTTCAGATGGGTGGCATATAAATTTAATAAACAAACAAAGCATTACTCCACAAACGAGCCAGAAAACAATACCTCATTAAATATCTTGCTCTATGCAACAGTAACATACAAGGCACCATGTTTCCCTGAAAATAAGACCCAACCAGAAATAAGCCCTAGCATTATTTTTCTGGATACTCGTAATATAAGTCATACCCCAAAAATAAGCCCCAGTGAAGATCATCAGCCCTTGGGGGTGGGGTGAGCATGGCCAGCACAGGAGGTGGTGAGGATAGGAAGGCTGATGGTATCCAGCAGCAACCACAGCCCACCAGCCTTTTGGTATCCATCTATTCCCTTAAAGATACTGAGTTATCCAGATGTTAGAATAGGTATCATCTATAACAGTGTTTCTCAACCTTGGCAATATGTGGACTTCAACTCCCAGGATTCCCCAGCCATCCGTGTTGGCTGTGGAATTCTGGGAGTTGAAGTCCATACAGCTTCAATTTGCCAAGGTTGCGAAACACTGATCTATAACATAGATTGGCTTCAAACTTCCAATGGAAGGGGGATTTGTTGGAAAAATGAGAAATCCTGTAACATATGCTAGTTCATAAAGAATTGCCCTTAAAGTCCATTTATATTCTTTACTGATAAATACTTTTTCAAAGTACAGGTAGTCCTTGACCTATGACCACAGTTGAGCCCAAAAGTTCTGTTATTAAGCAAGACATTTATTAAGTGAGTTTTGCCCCATTTTATGATCTTTCTTGCCACAGTTGTTAAGTGAATCAGTGCAGTTAAATAAGTTAGTAAGTGAATCTGGCTTCCCCATTGACTTTGCTTGTCAGAAGGTCACAAAAGGTGATCACGTGACCCTGGGACACTGCAACCCTCATCAATATGAACCAGTTGCCAAGTGTCTGACTTTTGATCACATGATCATGGCAGGCTGCAAATGTCGTAACTGTGAAAAACAGTCTTTCACTTTTTTCAGTGCCACTGTAACTTTGAACGGTCACTAAATGAATAAGTCAAGGACTACCCATATAACAAAATATATTAGAGATCAATGCAACTGAAGGTGATACTACCCCATGTGCAGAGAAGTTCAGAGATAGTCCTTAAGAAGAGATGCAAGAATTGTTAAATAACCATCAACCCTGGGAAAGAAGGGTGAGAAGGAAAATCAGCATAACCTTGCCTTCATTCTGTTTGGCAAAAGAAGGGGTATAAGGAAACTCTGAGAGGAGTTCAAGATTCTGTAATTATACTTCTTCAGCAATAAAATAGATTTCCAGTAGTCCTTGTGTTGTCTCAAAAGGCTGACACAGCAAATGGATGTGATGACTCTAAGCCACACTGATGCAAAGAGTGTGAGTCAAGCCTTAACAGACATGCTGGGGCAGAGTGCCTAACTGAAATGATCAATGAATTCTGCCATAAACTAAATGTCAGAAGTGATGATATAGTTATGCATAATATCCAGAATAGAGGAATTGGTGTCTGTCCCTTACCATTTCAAGGCAAACTGTCTAGCTGAAAAGTTTAATGGAACTATGGGAATTATGAGCTACAAATATAGTATTCAACATTCTAAAACAGGGAGTTTTTTTCCTAGTTGCTGTTTGCTTACTGGATAGTGTCACATCCAAGTCTTGAGTTTTACCCTTTGAGCTGGTTTATAGGTGGAAAATCCAAGGCTCTTTGCACTTGACCCAGCATTAATGGGAAGAAGAATCCTTCTCCAGGATAAATATCCTGAACTTTGTGAAGCAAACTTTTCACGCTTCCAAGAAAATGTTATAACTGATCCATGAAAATTTATGCAAAACACAAAAAAAAGTAGACTGGCTTGTATGACAAAACTGCCAGTAAGTTGGGCGTTGGGGCTAGGAAATGAAGTATTGGCCCCTTAGAAAACCGAATGGCAAGTTTCATATCAAAGGGAAATTCAGGTCTATAAACCAGTAAGTGGAACTCCTAGGGACAATATTCCAAACTAGGCTTTGTCATGTGAATATTCTAATGCAATATAGGGCCAAGGAAACTGTAAAGAAAAACGAATGTTCCAGACAATATCTATTTGATTGTTAAGGGGGAGAAGTAGAGAAAATCCTGAAAGCTACTTGATGCCTGGATGAACTTCTGGAATGTTTGGGAGGGATTTGATTCATCATCATGCTAGACTTCATCATGGGGTATCTAGGTGCCCTTAAATGACTGTGTTCCATCTTTATCATTCCCAAGTCCCATATCAATATAATGCTTTACCCTGCTGACTAAAAAACATTTCTTACAAGTTTCCAAACTTGGTTAATCAAAATCTAGGGAAGAAGGGGACTTCGCTGTAGCAGAGATTTATGATATAGCCATTTTTTATAGTATCTGGAAATACCATGTAGGACATCTCTAGAAAATGCTGTAAGGCATCAGAGGCCATATTTACTAATAAGGGCACAAAGGAACAAATTGGTCTTAACCAGATTGCATATTTAATTTACAAGGTAGGATGATGTTTGCTCTAGTGTTTAATACATGACGATGTCAGATGATATAACATATCTTCCTTAGCATTCAAGGTGAAACTTATTATAGAATGGCCAATTCCGTACATCAGTGATTCATTAACTCTCTGACCAATTACTCTTTTGCCAGTCTTAAATAATGTTATTACCCTGACAGAAACCTAGAGTCTATTGTTCTATATAAGCACCTCAACAATGGCAGCCCTAACTGGATCCTTGAATTACAACAAGCAATTATAAATTACCCTATTACTCCCAGGATATGCCCTTTTGGAATAATTGTCCAGAGTTTCAGAACCATTACCCTAGAAAAAGTGACCGGTACGATCTTTTCTAGAGCTACCATATCACTTTGATAAATTTGTACTAAAGCAATAGCTACTCGAGCAGCTGAAATCACTAAAATGACAAGCTAGATAAAGCGAGAAGTAGAACATCGAGCAGCTTTTGACAGTTAAAAGGCAGCCATGGGAGTGGGCCTTCTTTGCAGTTGCTCCTCCCTTCAGGAACATTCTCCACAGAGACAAGATGCCCCCTCCCCCACTTGCTTGGACTTCTGGAAATATCTGAAGACCCAGCTCTGCTGACTCACTTGGGGCCCACAGAGATACACAGAGCCATGGGACTGATAGTCCTTTGAAGGCCCTCACCTGCCTTTTAATTCTGAACTTTGAACATTTTATCTTGTTTTAATCTGCTTTGTATTATAATGTTTATATGGCTTCTAAATTTGATAAATATAAATAAATATGTGCCCCTAGCACAGGGATGTCAAACTCAATTTCATTGAGGGCCACA
>JANHFT010005922.1:253516-265490 GCA_032467955.1 Pseudoxenodon macrops | reverse complement strand
TCAAACCCACCCAGGGTCAATGGGGGGGGGGGAAGGTGGGAATTATGAATCCGATGAATTATTGTTTTCTTTTATTTCCATTTATTAGCCGTCCCTCTTTGGCCGCGGGGTCAAGTTTGTTTTCATTCTGGGGTGGTCTAAGGCATTTAAAAAAAATAAAAAAACTGTACAAAATGTGTATATCATTCGAATAAAGCATAGCATACTTTATAAACGAAATATCGCGGCCGTACTAATGCAGCATCAGAGGTTTTCAATTCGGTTGTGTAGAATGTGAAAAGTGTGTATGTGTGTTTTTGTTTTTGTTTTTGTATAGTTCTCCTATTAGGTATGATGTACACTGAAGAGGGCATTTTAATGTCGTCGTCCTTGGAGGTGCGGTGACAATAAAGGAAACGTAAACGTAAAAGGAGGGTGTAAAGAGTATATTGCTAATTGTTATTAGTGTTGTTGGATTTGAGAAGCGGGTGGGGATGCTTGGGAGGGTCTTCCTTTGGGATTTGGGGATCAAACCCCACCAGGGAATCGGTGGCAAGATGAATCTAATGAAATTGTTTATTTTATTCCATTTGTTAGCCACCCCTCTTGCCACAGGGGGCTGATATAACTTCTCTTAACTGTGGGTGGTTTAGGGTGTTCAAAAGGATAAAACTATATAACGTGCATATATAATTTGATTCAAAGAGTGTAAAAAGTATACATTGTAATATTAGTGCTGTTGGATTTGAGAAGCCGACATGTTCTTCTGAATGGATGTTTAGGAGGTTTTTTCCTTTGGGTTTTGGCCCGTCAGATGGGGGTCAAACCTGCCCAGGATCGCTGGGAATCGGTGGCAATAATGAATGTAATGAATTATTATTATTATTATTTTTAATTTGCTAGCCACCCATCTTGCCACCAGGTAAAATAACTCTGGGCGGCTTAGGGTGTTCAAAGGGATAAAACCATGCAACATGCCTACATAATTTGAGTAAAAATACTATAAAAGTATCAGTTGTTAACAATTATTAGTATTGGCCCAAAGATGCTTTTTTCAAGAGACAGACCTTTCGCTTCTCACCAGCTGAAGAAACTTCTTGGACGAGAAGCAAAAAGTCTTCTAAGAAGAACCAGAAGGTCCAGTTGCCTCTTGAAAAAAGCGCCTTTGGGGTAACCATGACCTGGATGGCTGACAGTCCATAGACAGTTATTAGTATTATTACATGTCAGAAGATGGGTGGCTGCTCTTCTGAATGGACTTTGGGGTGGGGGTGGGGGGTTGTGCCTACTGTGCTCCCCTCTGGTGAGGGGGAAAGCCAGCTCTGTCAATCCTCCTTTTAATGTTTAACTTTCTGTGTTCTGAATGTTTTGTAATGTTCGGGTGGTGTTATAGTGCTATTTTATGATGTTGGAAGCCACTCAGAGGATTTTGATAAGGAGATGGGCGGCCTATACATTTAATAATAATACTGGGCAACCCCTCTTCTTTAATCAGTGGAAGGGGCTTGCTTCCAGAAATGGTCAGTTTCCATCGCCTTTAAGAAAAGACTGGACAGCTAGAATGGTCTCCAAGGTCCCTTCCAGCCCTTCTTGTTCTGTATTCTTTCAGGAGTGTCTTCCCACTCAAAAATGTGGTGGACGCTTTCTGTAGGTCTTTGTTGTCCCGTTGCTTTCTTCTCTGTGCGTGTGTGCGTGCGTGCATGTGTGCCCGTGTCCCATGATGTGTAACAGAAGAGAGCCATTGATAAGCTTATGTGATGCTCACACTAGAGCTGTCTGGGCTTAAAAGAGGGGGTGGGAGATTGTCAGAAGAAGAAAGTTGATTATTTCCTGTGAGCGTACTTGGGGGGTCTAGAGATTCAGAGGCTACCAGCATTGGGGTGCAGTAATAATCCAATCACATTTGAGTTGAGAGGTCCTTGGTGCTCCCTGAGCTTGCTTGTTTTCTTGTAGATGTTTCATTACTCTAACTAGGTCTAATGAACTAATGAAACGTCTGCAAGAAAAAGAAATGTTTCGCTTCTCATCCAATAAACTTCATCAGTTCTTGGGGAAGCTGATGGATGTTGCTGTTCTATTGAGGGCTATCAATTTGTTTAAGCTGTGGAAAGTCACTGTAGAAAGCAAGTGACTACTCAGGTGACCCTGAGGACACAGCTAAACCTCCAAGTGCTACAAGGACCCTCTAAAAGGATGCAAATGACCAGCTGTCTGCAAGGAATATGAATCCTTCCATTCCCCACAATCTTGTCAAAGCTGAAGAGGCTTCTTGGATGAGAAGCAAATCATCTTTAAAAGAAAAAACAAGAAAGTCCAGTTGCCTCCTGAAAAAGCACCTTTGGGTCTCCTTATAATAGTCTCTATGAAAGGAGAAATGACCCATCTACACATAAAGAAGCAGTGCTGGTTTGTTTCTCCTCTGTTGTTTCATTGGTTCTATTGGTTCCTATTACCTCTGGGGGAAGAGGAGAGGCCTAATTCCACCAAGTGGATTTTATGCACTTTTTATTATACTATTATAGGAGTTTTATTACACTACACATATATAGTATCATATAGGCCACTATAATGTATAATGACATAGTGTTTTATCCTGCCTAATACAGGTTCTTGGCCATGGAACTCAGCTTTAAAATTACATCACAAAAAGCCTTGAGACGTTAGTAACATTCTAAGGTCAAATAAAATATTTGGCATTTATCAGGTGAAGTACAGCAACTTCTATGAAATATGGTAAGCCCCATGGACTTATGTTTTCTGAAATGTAATCCATATTCTGAAAAAAAAAACTGCCAAATCTCCTGACATCTAACCTTGGACCAAGAATGCTTTTCATTCAATTTTCTTTAAAGATGCATAAGACTTTTCTAACAATATGAATTAACAAATACATTGCAAACAATAGTAATATCTTAGCCATCAGTTTATATGACTTTTCTGCTAATTAAGTGCATTTTGAATAAACACAAAGCAAAGAGCAACATGCTATCGGTATATATAGACATATAAATATCCGTTTTCAAAATATCCTTGTATACCATTCACTAATTAGAAGATTGAATTGAAACAGCATTTTGTACCTGTGTCAAAGTTGATTCTTTATTTGTTGCTTTATTAAATTGAATAGCTTTGCATTTTGTCCAATTTTTAACTCCATAGCAATTTTCTCTTATCTCTAGAGAAAAAGGTAAATGAAAGGTTACTTACAATCAGACGATCATACAGTAAAATAAAGTTCATTTATATACGGTACATCAAAGAACCACTGTTAAAGATGTCAGGGCCTAAAACATTAACTATTTTTTTGCTTACTTATACAATAATTAGAAATGAAAGCAAATGTGCTTTCTATCAAATTTAATCTGCAATTTTGTATGAGTTTCCTGCGATAAGTGGGAGCAGTTTAACCTTGGGAAACCTTCAACTCACATTCCTATCCTTAAAACCTGTTAAAACGTAAGTGAAAGAAATTCAGCAACACCCAGTCTCTAATAGCATTACCAATGGCCTCCTGTAGCCTTTTGTAAGGTCAGGATGATCAGTTGCGGCTTTCAAATTTTAAATCTTACCCACCCCAGATATTAAAGTCAAAAGTGGCAATCATCACACCATGTCAACAGGCATAATAAAGGGAAGGGGAGAAGCTGTGCTTAAGCATTACAGAAAGGGTCAAAATTCACAAGAAAGCTATCTTTAGAAGAATAGACTTCAGGCAGAGGGATCCATGTTTTTCAGATGAGGTGGGTTGTCCTCAGTTGTGTGCACTTTATCATATTCAGCTGTCCTCAATAGCATCTTCTATATATTTATCAGTATCCATCCAGTTTGCAAGACTTTTTGTGTAAATTTGTGTAACTAAAATTATTTGTTTTAATAGATACAGTACTTTTAAAATTAAATTAGATTAATCTTAAAAATAAATTAAATTAAAGGTATAAGAAAATTACTATGGGAAGAGATGCTACACGTTTGCACACTTCATATATTTTCTGCAAAGTACAAAAAGCTAAACAATTTACCTTATCAATTTATCTCTTTTTTGTCGTCATCCCTCCCAAACCAGCATATTTAATGTCTTGAAACTGCAAATATTTAAGGATAGTGGCCAATACTCCAAGAGATTATATTTATTTTCCAGATTGTAATGTAATTTTAAACATTTTGTGTCAGCAACAAGGTTGCATGCATGTACATATGGATAAGTTTCTAACTGTGTGCTGTAACCATTTTTTGACCCTATCTCCATGGACATTACTGGTTTATATGAGAGGTGGGTTCCTACTGGTTTGGACCGGTTCTACCAAGTAGGTAGTAGGCCGCTGGTGATGTCACGGAGCCAGTTCTGGTCCGTGGATGCTGCAATCTTCTTTTTTTTTGAAAAAAAATTGTTTTGCATTTTTTTTGTTTTTTGTTTTCTTCTGCGCATGCGCAGGCGCATAAGCCGAGTTTCTGGCACTGCGCATGCATCGCCATCTTGTTTTCAGCCTTTTTTTTCCCCCAGATTTTTTCCTACTGTGTATGCAGCAAACCGGCGGCGAGGTTTATATGTCTTCTGCATAAGATAAACAAGAAAACAGAATAAGACAAAAAGTCTTACCATAAACAAATGTCATGGATCAGATTTTACTAAAGATTTAGGTGCCATACAAGATAAATAATTTGTGCTTTCAAAGGAAGCTGGGTTCACTGTTAAAAATCTTAATCTTACTAAGCAGGCAAAACTGATTTTTACTCTTTTACTACAATGCCAGAAACTGTCATCAAAGCCTAACAGAAAATGGAATGTTTATATGTTACCATGACACTTGTGATACCATTCTATCCTGAACATCAACGGACAATCATTTTGTGTTGATTTATGTCAGGAAACTTTTAAAGCAGCTGATGCTGCAAGTATGGAAATAAAACTGAAACAGAACCAATATCTTACTTATCTTTTCCTTCAGGACCAAAACATTTAGTAGATTAACATATTAATTGAATTAATTAGTAGATTAAGGTTATTTTATAAATTAATGTAATACCTATAATTTTATCAATATTTAGGATTAAATGCCATTATTTCCAAATAATTCTATAAAGAATTGCATGGCAAGGTAAGTGTAAGGATAGTGATCAGTGCTTTACTTTCAATTTAAGTTCCCTTAAGGTGTCTCCACATAGACTTACCTTTGAAAACTATTCTAAAGCTTCAAATAGTGAATAATACTACAGGCTTTTAAAGTTCTAGATAGCATAAAGTACCACACTGATTATGTAAATCACCCCATGAACAGGTTTCAGTATGCATTAATGACGATCATTTGCTAGTTGGCTAAGAAAATGGAGCCTATTTCAGCTATCCTTTACTTTATAGATCTGCAAAGGTCATAAATTTGAGGACTGGTTGCCGTTACTTTTTCACCACCAGCTTAACTGTGAAGCCGCTAAACAAGACAGTGGTTAACAAAAACCTGAAAAGGTGATTTCTTGCCAAGGTTTTGCTGTCTAGAATTAGGGGTGCAACTCTTTCTCAAAGTTGGGATTGGTATTCCCCTTCAATGCATTTTTTCCTTCTTACAATTTTTGTAGTAAGAAAGAAGCAATGAAATATGAGCTTTAAACACGGAAATGTCTGGCTCAAATTTTGTTTCATTCTGGAACTCACTAGAATATGACACAACCTTTAGCACAGTTTTGCACAGAAAGTGGCCCTCTTTATTTAATAAGATGAATTCTTCTTTAGAAACACTTTATGTTTTCATAATGAGCAATTTATTATAAAATCTACAGTACCTAGTCAAAATAAATATTTATTTTTCATTATTGTATTTCTTAATGTTGCTACTGCTCTTTTTTTACTCATTCCTTAAATTATTCAGAAAATAGTGTAATCTTAATTAACCTAAAAATTAAATATAACATTGAGCATGTTGGTTTTCAAGGAAGAAATGGGTTATTTGTTCAGTAGCAAAATTTAGAAATTCTCTATCTCATAGGAAATAGGGATGAACCAGAAGTCAAATTACAAATTATACACACACAAAAAAGCTTTGTTGCCTTTTGTTTATTTCAAGAAAAGATAACAAAAAGAATACAATGAACAAGGGAAACAAGGAGTAGTGCTTATTCTTTTTGTCATCAGTTGTTTCTCCTATTTCTGTCATTCTGCAAGCGCCTTTTTAAAGAAGCAAATGTATATGAGGAAAAAGATTTTAAGGTTGGATAAGTCTGTTTAGTTTACTATAAAATATATTCTTTTCAGACAAAGTCTTATTCCTCCCATTTGCACATGAGTTTATAAATGTCTTTTTTAAAAGCTGGCATAAAATTAATATTTGTTCAAGTATGCAGTTTCCCATCCACATTCTGTACCGTTTTTTGGGGGGAAATGCTTCCATGAGATATGGTTTTGTGCGCACAGACATTTTCCTAACATGTACTTTTGCTACCCTGTTTCTTGTATAGAGCTCTGCATTGCCAAATTCAGAGATACTTAAAAAAATAAAAAGTAATTATGTTCTGATTTAGCTACTAGGAAAGTATGCCTTAGGTTACTTTGCAATAAAGGGCAATGCAAACAAAAATTGCCTTCTGCACTGATTTATATTCATTTTATATTCCAAAAATATTTTTAAGTAAAAGTGAATACAGCTGCAGAGACAAGTATAATAAATAGTTTGGGCCCAAAGACATGCAGAATAGGATATATTATGGTGATCTATTACAGACTGCTATCCCACACAAACATAAAACATTGAGGGTGAAGGTTTGTTCTACGAGCTTGTGGGCTACTTTCCAAACATTTCATTACCAGGCTAGGTAACATCTTCTGAAACTGTTACCTATGCTGGCAACGAAACATTTGGAAACCAACCCAAAAGCTCGGAGAAGGAATCTTCACCCTCATCCTACACCCGAGCTACAGATATTCGTCACTATTAAGACAGTACAGAGGGCTGCCATGTAAAGATAAAGGTTTCCCTTGTCCAATTGTTCCTGACTCTAGGGGACAGTGCTCATCTCTGTTTCTTGGCTGAGGGAGTCAGCATTGTCTGAAGACATTTTCCATGGCCAGCATCACTATATTTCAAAGGTAGAATGCTGCTACCTTTCACTGAAGTGGTACCTATTAATCTACTCTCATTCACATACTTTTGAACTAGTACTAGGGCAGGAATGGGAGCTCACTTTGTTGGGCAGAGCTTAGGTCTCAAATCCAGGTGAATGACTGAATGATGGAGTGAGTTATTTCATATATAACATAATTATTCACATGACAGAACTGTCCATTATTTTTCTTTGCAAGATACTTATTTATATTTATTTATGCAATTTTTACTAGTTTTTACAAATATGAACAACATACATAATACTTCTTGCTCCTACTATATTTCTCACAACAACCCTGTGAACTTTGCTTTCAACATGCAACACACAATTGTAGATTGATTTTATAAGTATAAACAAACCACAGTTGTGTGGCAGGAAAATGAATAGTAAGCAGATATTGTGCTTATCATTAATTTCAGCAGAAGATGACTTGTAACTTTTTTTTATAAATTGAATTTTACATTTAGATTTAAAGAGGGCAGAAAAGCTTAGCCTTAAAGCTTAAATAGTAAATTGTATTTTTATTCCCTTGGTGAAAATATAATCACTTTTGTATATGTATTTATATGTACACACATAGCACAATATAGAGACAATTCATAAAATAATAATGGAAGCAGCAAATACAAAATCATACCTGGTTCATTATCTGCAAATATAATCAAAATAAATAAAAGTAGTGAAAATGTTTATGTATTCTGTCTATGGACAGAGTAGGCTAGGCAGCCACTCTAATTTATTCAAGAAGCCAGAAACCTGTTGCTTAGCAACAAAAAAAACCTCACAATTGTGTATTCTCTCTCATATGCAAGAGCAAACACACACACAGAGAGACAAAGCTGATGAAGTCAGAAGCTACCATCATATAAAGACACAGACTGTTTGTAATGTAATTAGCGTCTCTTCTACACAGAACCCAAGGAGGGAGGTGTACATTTTGGGGAGCTAGTAATTCAGAAATGACCAATCCAAGCTATAACCCCATTAACATATAGAACACAACTGAGTCTAAATGAGATTGTATAGGGAATTTATTTTCAATTTCACAGAAATTAATTCATAAATCTTTTTCATTGAATTTCATGACAATCTATTTTTTTAAGAATGTCAAGTTGTATTTTTAAAATATTTTTTCATAATGTCCACCATAATACACTTGTACTGAGAATGATTATCACATAATTTGAAGCTGGGTGACCTTATATAAATACATTTTCAAGTGTGAACCCAGTTAATTCACTGTTGAATGCAGACCAACTCTTCAATCACCTCTAAATTATTGCAGATCTTTGTTGAGCATATTTTTGAAAATTTATTCTATTTATCTGAATAAAGAGATTTGTTGTAGGCACTCAGGAAGGGAAGGGTGGGAAGGGAAGGAAAGACTAGAACAGTGATGGCTAACCTTTTTCTTCTTGTGTGCCAAAAATGGCAGTGCGTGCGCGCTGGCGTGCACATGCGTGCCAGAGCACACTCATGCACACACAACCCCCCATGCACACTGCACTACGCATGCGCCCCCCAAATTGGGTCATTTTTCAGCCCCCTGAAGGCGAAAAACAACCCTACGGGCAAACCGGAAGTTCGGGGACGGACTTCCGGTTTGCTTGTTGGACCATTTTTTACCCTCTGTGGGTGTCAGGGAAGCATCCTGAAGGCTCCGGAGGGTAAAAAACGGCCCAAAGGGCAAACCAGAAGTGACTTTGATTTGCCCGTTGGGCTGTTTTTTTACCCTCCGGAGCATCCTGAAGCTTCTGGAGGGTGAGAAACAGCCGAAAATCAAGGCTGAAAATCAGCTGGTGCTGACAGGGCAGCGCCTTGCGTGCCCTCAGAAATGGCTCCACATGCCACCTGTTGCACGCGTGCCATAGATTCGCCATCACTGGACTAGAATAAATAACATTCAAAACATGGATTGGGGATCAGCTGTTTTCTGATCAGATGCAAGAGCAAAAAATAGATGCAAAATAAAAGGTATCCATGTTCAGGACTATATTTACATACGCTAAATATAGCTGTGCCACAGGTTTTTTTAGACTTCCTTGTGAAATATTTCATAGAAAAACAAGTTAAAAGTCTAAATCTCTTATCAGATTTATTAAATTAAACTTAAAAAATTGACTATACCTAATTCTTTACTCTTTACTGCAAACACACATGAACTCATTTGTATTGAAATGGAATAGAAAATATTTCCATCAAAGAGATTTGTTTGAACTGGAAACCAAGACACATTGGCATAAGGGGAAGGATTACTGTCCCTTTTTATAGATTTATGCAAATTAGAATATTCATGTGATTGAATAGAGCAGCCAGACATTTCATGGGATATAGTACATTATTATTGTTATTAGTGCATGGAGTTGTTATATTAGACAGGAGACTACAATGCTTATTGCAGAGTAGTAGTTTATCTGCCACTTCACCAGTTCTGTTGTAGGACACGATTGGGCACTTTTCAAGGTGCACCTCAGAAGGGCGAGCTGGCTTCGCACCAGAAAGAAAGATGAGCGTCTTTTCCTGAAGCATCATCGTAGGCCTCCTCCCTTCCACGGAGCCACCTCATAAATGGGCGCCACAACTGAGAAGATTCAGAGCTGGCAGGAATCTGCCTGCCTGCATGGAGCACCAAATCACTTTCCCACTGAAGTGGTACCTATTTATCTAGTTGAATATACTTTTGAAATTGAGGTGAGTGATCTCACCACATCATGCAGTGCTAGAACTTGAACCTTTGGAGCAGAGACCATCTCCAGCTTCATTAAGCCACTGAGCCATGGTGCCTCTATTGTACTTTATGAGCCTAGATTGAGATTTTGTATTTGGCATATTTTTTCTATTATTTTTATATGGATATTACTGTTTTTCTGCTTGTTAGCTACCCAAGCCACTAGATGTAACTATGAGATAAAGAATGTTGTTTATTTCTAGGGAATTCCTTTCTTTTTCTTCCCAGTATATTTTCCCAGTTTATTAGCATTCCTTAACCTTCTAAATGTCATTTGGGCTAAGATGACAGTTTTAGTTTCTCTGGCAAAATATTTTTGTAGATACTATTGTTGCCCAATATGACACCCTACAGTCAGTGCTTTATTTTACCTAGTAAAATGTATTTGGGTTACAAGCTTTTAACTTTGTCCTCAAATTCACTTTCAAGATACAGAATGCAGATAACTGAACAATAAAAGAACCATTTGGCTTCTAATTTTTAGTGAAGTGTCCACAAATTTATGGATTTGTTACTAACTTCTATATTTTAATTAAAATGACAGGCATTCTATCATGGATTGGACTAATTATATCTACATTTTTCAATGAAATATCAACTGAATTTCTATGTTTAGAATTAAAAGCTTTATGCAAAGATGTTGGGCTATCTACCAGTAGATTAACATTCATAATACAGTAAGTACATAGATGGATTAATATCAGTTTTGACTAATATTCACAGCACTTTGAACTGATTTGACATTATTCTTTCTTTTTAACTATTTTTATTGAAATTTTTCACTAGAATAGTAAAAGTAAATACAAACTAAACTCAGAGAGGGAAAGAGAGAGAGAAAGAAGGAATAAAATTGGGAGAAAGAAAAAGTTACCGAATTGATAAGTTGATAAACTATGAAGTTCAGCATCCAAGTCTAAGGGAAAGGAGAGAAGTAGAACAGATGAAAAGTGTGTTAAGATCTTTCGGGTGTCTTCTGTCTGCAGATTCTCTTAGTCTTTCATAGATCTCTAAGAGACAGATGGAATATCATGCTGTGTAAAGTGGGACCCTACACAATGGTCCAACACAGAGCACAAAATGTAGAATCTTCTTCATTATTCCACATTTTATAGACATTTTCCTCTCAAGTCTGATTTGAAGGCACATGCACGCAGGCACGCACACATACACACACACAAAAAGTTAATTTTCAGGTTCTTAAAGTTCAGGTTCTTAATGTTTTATTGGTTCCTTTTTCCAAATATTTATTAAATACTCCACAATTAAAAGTCTAAGAAACGCTGGCTTAAAATGCGGGCAAACCAGTTTGTAACCATTTTCAAAATGATGACCAAGCACAATATCTATCTCCATTCAGAGTATTGTAATCACTCAAATAGTAGAGTCTTGTGGCACATTAACAATTAACAAATTTATTATGCTATAATTGTTGGTGGACTATAAACTACTTCATTTATTGCCTGTATTTAATTGTTGGGGTACCACTCAAGACACTTCATGTTTTATGGACAGAAAATAACAAAATTAGCCCTTGAGAAATAATAGTGAGTTTGCAATGGGCAGTTAATGTCTCCCTGCAATGATTTTACGATAACACATTTGATAATTGCAAGTAAAGACAACTAGTCTGGCGTAATGGTTAAAAATTCCAGTCTTGAAACCAGGAGACTTAAAAGCTCTACAAGTCAACTACCTTAGATAGGAAGAAAACTGGGTGATTCTAACCAGTCATTTTTTTCTTAGCCTTAAGAAGAAAAGACCAACCACTTCTGAATACATAGTCAAGAAAAATAAATGCATGGACTAGTCCAGGAATAAGGAACAATTCAAAGGTATACACATAAAATAAAATTGAAGATGAAGATACATTTTTAATTTAATAACACAGCATCCTTATTGTATAGTCTTTGAGTACTGATAAATCTAGAACAAATGATTTGTCATGAATTACAGATCTATTGTAGCTTCCTATACAAGGTAACATTTTCAAAATGATTTGCTAAAGACTACCAGTATCCAACTATGAATATTTTAATATAAGTTTTAGGCTCTGTTTTAGGCCCAGTACTCTTCAACATCTTCATCAATGACTTGGACAAGGGGATAGATAGGGAACTCATCAAATTTGCAGATGACACCAAACTGGCAGGAATAGCCAACACTCCAGAAGATAGG
>JANHFT010005922.1:239756-250378 GCA_032467955.1 Pseudoxenodon macrops | reverse complement strand
CGAAAATCAGCTGGCCAGCGCTGGAGCTGACATAGGGCAACACCTCGCGTGCCCTCAGATATGGCTCCGTGTGCCACCTATGGCACGTGTGCTATGGGTTCGCCGTCACGGATCTATAGTCTTGTTAAAGTCAAATCTTGTCCCTCTTTAGGTATTAGTGCTATATTGGCCTTTTTCCAACTCTCTGGCATCTTCCCTGTAAAATAACGCTCATTATATTTTATAAAGGTTATAAAAATTCATCCTTATAACATTTATAATAGAAACCTGATCATCTGCCTGGTCCAGGCACTTTTCCAGGTTTAATTTTTTTTATAGCTTCCCTTATTGGTATAGGTCTATTTATAATCTGTTTCTGTTCCTCTGTAATCCTTGGTAAGTTTTATTCCTTTAGGTATTCATCTATTTTCTCTGGAGAGATGTCACTTCCTTTATACAAGTTGGAATAATGTTGATAAAATGCATTTTGCATAGCCACCCTGTTAACAGACTACCTGCCTCTTGTAATTTCAATATCATTTTATTTTCCTTTCCATAATATTATATGCCAACCACTTTCCTGGTTTGTTTGCAAATTCAAAGGTTTTTACTTCACATAGTTCATTTTTATTTCTATTTATTTTACTCTTAACATAGATAACTGCCCTTGTAGCAGCTTAATTTGTTGAGAAATACTTATCTTCTCTGAAAATGTATTTCTTTCCTTTTTTATGTTTTTTTATGTCTCTTCTTCTTTTTCTATTCTTTTGCATAAGATAACCTCTAATAAAAGCTTTACTTGTGTCCCAAACTATTCTTAAAGCGGTATCTTTATTTACATTATTTTCAAAAAATTCTTTTAATTTCTTTTTACTATCATCCACTACTTCTTCTTTTTACAGCAAATATTTCATTTAGTCTCCATCTAACTGAACAGGATTTCCTTTTATAAGTGAAACTCACAGAAATATGATCCAAAAAAGTCTACTTTAAAAAACCTAGTAGCTAAATTCTTTGAAATCAATTCTATTCTTGAAAAGAATATATGTCTTTGAGAAAAGTATGTGTAATCTATTGAATTGCCATTTTTTTCTGTCTCCATTTATCAAGAAGCCATAAACTGTCCATCAAATCAAAGAAAACTTTTCATATTGTAATTATTGTTTAAGTGATAAACTACATAAACTGTAGCAAGCTGAATATTTAAAAAATATTTTAATATTTTTCCAGAAGATCACTCCATTCCAATTCCCAATCAAATACCAATGTTCATATGCAAAAGCCATTATTCTCTCAATAAGCCTTTTATATATCAGTACTTTATCTTTATTTGAGGCATAAATTCCCAAAATCAGAGTTTTAGTCTCATGCAAATTAACTTCCAGTCCAACAAATCTATCAGTGTTCTCCACTCAAATCCCTCAGAGGCAGTCCAGAAGGATATTATATTTAATAGTATCAAAAGCCACAAAGAGATGAAGGAGAACTAGGATGAATGCACTCCCCCATTCTTCACAGATCGTCAACAAGCACAACAAATGCAATTTTCTGGCTTGAACCCTGATTCCCAACAGTTCAAAAAAATCTACTTCCTCTAGAGGTCTCTGATTCAGTTTCTCCACAGCCTTTCCTAAAAACAAATGGTGAGAGACAGTTCCAAAATTGTATAAGATTGTTGGATTCAGTGAAAGCTTCACTGAGCCAAATTCCATAGCAATCAGAAAGTGATCTGACAAGACCCGACAAAGGGTGAAATTCAATGCCCAATGCTTTTGGGTGATGTTCCATCTGTTCCCAAACTGAGAACAAATCTACTGCATCGCTTTTCAATTGAGTTGGCCCCTCCAAAAATTGGAACAGGTACCACGGTTGTCATGAGGGTCTTTAATACCTTCTGCTCAGGTGAAAGCAGGATGAAGTCCCCCAGTACATCATTCAGGGAAGGTCCACCACCAATCCAATAATCAGGTCCAAATTTACAAATAATATATCTTGCTACTTAGAGGGTAGCACTTCTGAATGCCAGCAGATGATGACATCCCCTCTCCCCTATCCAAGAAGCATTGTTGGAACTAAACTTAAAATCTAGTTGGGCCAATTTCCAAGAGGGGAATGCTATTCTCCCCTCTCATTTTTGCCTCAGTAATACATGTCAGGTCTGCTCCCTCCTACAACATTAAATCATGGATGAGGAAGAGGCATTTTGCAAAGGGGTGTTTTGACATGCTGTGGCTCAGCGGTTTTATTTGGAAAGATCTGAGTACTAGATTTTATTAGAATATGTTGGAGTGTATTCGGGGGTAGGTGCGTGGCCCTTGTTTTGGGGCCCTGAGCTCTTTCTGGAGGTTGAGAAACGGCCTACACACCCTGTTGAGAGAAAACAACACTAATGGGTCTCAATGCTGGAAAGCAGCTATAGAAGAAAATGGTGCAATTTAAAATACAGTATGTTTTGACTCAAATTTATGGATCAATCTTCATCATCTGTGATACCATCTGGTTCATAGTAAGCATAGTTCCAGAAACCAGTTTTGCTACTTTGTAAATAATGTTTGGATTTAATGGTTTTTTTTAAAGACATAAAATGAATTAGATCTGCCTGGGAAGTTACTTAAAAGAGATGTTATTACTAGATGTTGGGAATCTTTACAGAAGGAACAAACTAATAAAATGTGCATCACTGACTCAACAGATCTTGAGAGACAAGAGTATAGCCCTTCTGAATGGGTGATATTTACAAATCTTATCTTACATAATTGCAGAAAATACAACATTTAGCTTGGCTATTAAAACTACACTTTGGTACATTGGAGGGAAGTCTTTGAAAAGATAAGAAACCAGAGCAGAAATTTTGATAACTTTCCCATCACAAAGAACTAGGCTATTTTGCTAAAATTGTTTTATTTATCAGTGACCCAAGCACAATGTTATACCTTATTTAATCTTTAGATGTCACAGAAGACAGTGAAAATCAATGTCCCATTAGTTTTGTTCCAGAGAGCTTAAGAAAGTTAAGGGCTCAAACAAGAGTGCTATAACAGATTTAATTAGTGTACAAGTCTACTTTACCAAAACTAGGCTTCTATGGAAATCAGACCAGATTCAGTACATAGAACAATATTTGGGACACAACAAGAAGTCCCTCCCATAAAACCCTCTCAAAATGATAGAAATCTTTACAGGTACAGACCTGCATGCCATATGAAAGCTGTACAATTGTTTTTCCCTGAAAATCCCAAGAGAACAAAGATATAGTTTGGGTTTCCATTCAATAGAAAAAGCTTAAAATGATAGACCATTGTGACCATTTTCTATAGCATGATCTGTGAGCTTATGTCCTGAAATTGTATGCCCAGGTATTTGTATTGCCTCATTTAGACATTAATATGTTCAATAATCTGCCACTTGTAATTAATATTTCTTTTGAGAAGACTTAACTTTGATGTTGTAGAATTTACGGTCTACAACAGAATCTACAACATCCAAGCTCAGAGAGCAATAGTGATCCCACAGTTCATTCCTGAGCCACAAATACTATTTGTCTATTGCCCCTAATAGGAAGAATAAATCAAGGCTTTAAAATTAGAACTTTAAAATGTCTGAATTACAGAATGTAAATAGAAGTTTAAAATTGACATTGAAGGTTAAGAATATTTTCCAGATCACATGGAACTGAAAAAGACAGGTTAGCCTATTTTAGAGATTTTACCTTAGTTCTGGAAGCAATTACCGATACTTGAGCTGTTCACCTTATTTGACAAAGAGGAAAGAACAGACAGAAGAGAATATTTGTGACTCAGGAATGAACTGTGGGAATTACTGGTGCTCTCTGAGCTTGGGTGTTTTCTTGCAGATGTTTCATTACCAAACTAGGTAACCTCATCTAGCACTTATGATGTTACCTAGCCTGGTGAAATGAAATGTTTGCAAGAAAACAGCAAAGCTCAGAGAGCGCCAAGGACCCCAAAGAGGAAAGAAAAGAATGTTATGCTGAACATACACTAAGATACCGGTATACATTTAGCTACATGTAAAAATTGCATTATGATTGGTTTGCAATGCAGATTGAAGGTCAGAGGTACGTATCAGTGTTAATGAAAAATAGTTGTGGGGCAATGCTCCTCCTTTGGTATATGACTGTGAACTATGGATGATAAGTAAATATTCCTTTCTATTACATTCTGAATGATTGTAATGAATACTTAACAAAAGCTTAAAGCAAATGAAGGATATGGGAAAATTGTAGCAATTACTAATAAATTACATTTATTACAGTTGATTACTTTATAAGCCTCAGAATTTAGCCTTGACATTCAAAAGGCTTATTACTGTTAAATAACTAAATAACTATCCGTAGCATTAAACCATCATTGCATTTTACCTCATGGTGCAGTTTTTATACAGTATATATCTCGTTTCATACATTATATTCTTGATGGATTCTAGATGGCAGCATCTTCCAACTTCACAAAGGATTTGAATAAAATGGATAACATAAGTTAATATAAGGATAATATAAGAGAGATTATTTGCCTCCCATTGGATTGCATGCTGTTTTAGCTGTGGCGAAATATATTCTTAGTTCTGTAACTGTTTTGCAACAACAACAAATCTCCAACATTGATCTTTATAAATATGGAGTTGCTTTAAAAAAAACTGGACATCAAATTTTGGGTTTTACAGTAACAATATTAATTGCAAACTAGATTGCAAATTGAATTCCTACTAATTAATGCCATCTTAAGGGGATTAACCTAAAGTTCAGGCATTACTTGAATTTTAATTAAACATAAGGGCAAGTTCAAATAATGTGACTGTCCTACTGGGTAAGAACAGGGAAGTCTTAGCACTTAGCTGGCTATTTTTCAAGCTTTATCACATTCAACTATTATCAGTTTTGAGAATGCATAATTTCATACCAGAATAACATATTCTTTGGCAAAAGCTGCAATAAATAGACATAATAGGAAGACTGAACTTCAGCCATAATCACATTTTTCTATGGTTGAAGTTCCAATAGCAACTTATTTGTTAATATGAGCAGGTTTAACAGGCAGAGGTGGCTACCAAATGGCATAGCATTCATACATGTTTTACTCAGAGAATATCTTCACCCAGGGCATTATTAAAGATCAAAGAGGCAGCAAAGTTTGACACTATCGGCCAAAATTTGCACTCATGTAAACAACATGTAGTCCTCAAACTTACAACTACAATTGAACCCAAAATGTATATTATTAAGTGAGACAATTGTTAAGTGAATTTTGCCCCATTTTAAGACCTTTCTTGCCGCACCTGTTAAATTAGTAACATGGTTGTATCTGAATTGAATTGAAACTGACTTCCCCACTGACTTTGCTTATCAGAAGGTTGCAAAAGAGGATCGCATGAACCAAACATCTGAATTTTGATCACATGACCATGTAATTAGTGAGAAAAACGGATCATAAGTCACTTTTTTCAGTGCCATTGTAACTTTGAACGCTAAATAAACAGTTGTAAGTTGAGGACCACCTGTGGTTGAAATACAAAGTCTGGATCTCCAATGGAATCTTGCTTCAATGAGATGTCTATATTTACTCTCCACATGTGACCTGTTCTCAGAACAGGTCTCCTCATCCGATACTGTACAATAACTGGTGAGCATGACATATTGTTATAGGCATTTATGCAGAGAAAGATAGTTGTTCCTTGATGGAGGTTTCCCTCCATGCAAATTTCCTCCATTTGTATGTTTTCTGAAGTGTTTTATGCCCATATGTGGTTCCATAGAAGAGAATATACTATTTATAGCTCAGGATTGATGGGTGGAGTCTTGATGCTCTCTGAGCTTGGATGGTACCTATATTCTCTCCTTTTGGAATCACACAATACAGTTCCCTCATAGTGAGCAATTTCTGTTTTTAATTTTAAAAAAGTTTATAAATGAGTCATTAGTACCGTATTTCTTGAGATCACCGGATAGAGAATTTGTGCAGTACATCCTTTCTTATTTGTCTGTAGTCTTGATTGAATCATGTATTGTGCAATATTTTTGTTTGTAAGGACCCACATGAATATATTGGTTCCAAACTGAATACACCTTGATTATGACAATCTATATTATTTACATTAGATGAAATTGCCTACTGACTTAATACCAAAATATGATTATTATTCAAAACTATATCAAGCAAACAATTTGCCTTCATAGATATTTAATTCTATCTTCTCCCAAGTACATAACATTTCTCAGTTCTTGGTCTAATGGCTGATAACAGTGCCAAAAATTAAATAAACAAGGTAATTGCTTTCTTCTCTGTACTGCAAAATGTCCTTTAGTAGTTGGGAAGAGAACCAAACATAATCTATATTCTAGTATTTGTAATAGACATATAAGTTCCTGCAGACTGAGCCAAATTTGTGTCCTGTACACTTAATAGCTGGCATTGAACTTTGATGTTCACCAAAGATTTTCATTGTTTTTTTTACCTTGAGAACCCCATGTAGCAAAGTAATCTAGTAAGTCTTTTTGCTATCCTGAAGAAGCTAGACTGACTTTGAAGTTCCCAGAAATACTAAAAATGGAATCTGATAAAACCCTTTCCATCGTTTCTAATTCTGTAGCCAAATTTTTTATAGTTTGATGAGCATACAATGAATTGGGGGAATACAGATATTAATACAGAACAATAATCAAAAATAAACTTTAATTTGAGAAATCTATATAGTGCTGCTGTATGATTGAAATAGGAGATCTTGAGTTTTCCTGATAGCCAAATAGCCAGACCATAGGTAAGGTAAAGGTTCCCCTCCACATATGTGTTTCTAAACTGAGGAGCCAGTGCTGTCCAAAGATGTCTCTGTGGTCATGTGACCGGCATGACTCAACACTGAAGGTGCACAGGACACTGTTACCTTCCCACCAAAGCAGTCCCTGTTTTTCTACTTGCATTTTTTACGTGCTTTTGAACTGCTAGGACAAATAACTAGAGCTCATCCCATTATGTGGTGCTAGGGTTTCGAACTGCCGACCTTCTGATTGACAAACTCAGCATCTTAGCCACTGAGTCACCATGTCCCTCGTGATGAGGGACGTCCCTCGTGGTAAGCCCCTCGTGATAAGGAGACCATAGGTAGGCCTCCTTAATTAGTGTGAATACAGAGTCATTTAGACACAGAGATGCTCTCATGTTTGCAACCAAAAGTCTTTGGAATATCTGAATGGACTGATAAATACTGGATCTAATTATTCTGAATTACAGAGAAGGACTATATCACTTTGCTTAAACAAAACTAAGTTATTAATGCTACTCCAGATGTGAATAAACAATAGGATAGCTAAACATAGTTTAAACAAACTCTGAACTATTCAGGGTTTTTTATATCTCACTTCTAAGTACAGTTACGAATAGAGAAAATATGCTTGAAATAATCCTGGACTTTATTATATTCCAAACCACTTTAAGTGTAACTGACCATCCATTTTGATAGCTGGATTTTACTTTATTTATACAATAACTCTGGAAACTAATTGTCTTGAGTCACGCTGGAGTGTTCAACTTAAAGCAAAAGCAAAGAGATCTGTGGAAAAGTCACTACAGTGTAAAATCACAGAAGATGTTGATAATTCTTATTATAAAATCCCCAAAGAGTGAATTTGATAGAGTAATTGATTATAGTCTATCCCGTCTGACAGTGGATTAGATTCTCTATGTTTGAAACTCATTCAGCTTCATGTGGTAAAGGAATTTCATATTGACTGAATCAATGTCAGATAATAATGATAGTGACGATTATACAAATTTAAAGAGCCATCTATCTAACTAACGTACCTCAGGGTTGTAAACCAATAAAAACACATTAGGGTAAAAGCAATCATATAAAACAATAAACTGTGTTCAGACCCCAATAAAAATTGACATCTATGCATCAACCATCCTGTGCCTGCTCTATCAACATCCTGGTCCCAGTGACTAGGGAAAAACTGTATTCCTGAAGGGTCAGGACCTTTTGTAGTTCTGGGGGGAGGCAGCCATAAAACACTGCCAAGGCTCCACCAAGTAACACTGTTCTCACCAACAGGATATGAAGTAGGTTCACTCTGCCTAATCTAGTAGAATGGGCAGAAATCATGTGGATAGTGGTCCCTCAAATAACCTGCCCCAGGTCGTGTAAAGATTTAAAGGTGACAACAAGCACTTTCAATTGCACCCAGAAGCCTACTGGCAGCCAGTGCAGCCCATGTAGCAGTGATGTTACATAGATATATCATGGTGCACTTATTACTGCCTGTGCCACCATTACAATTTTCAAATGCTCTTCAAGGGCAGCCCATATAGAGTGCATTGCAGTAATCCAATTCGGAGATGGCTAAGGCATGATTAGTGCGAGCACAGATCCTAGATCTAGGAAAAGGTACATCTGGTACGCAAGATATAGTCATACAAATATGGACTCCTGCTCTTTGAGCAGGAACGCAGAATCCAGGAGAGCCTCCAGACCATGCAACAGCTCTGATTGAGGGTGTCATCCCAGCCAGAGTTAAAGATGTCAAATCATGGTGCACAGGTCTTGAATCTAGACTGTCAGCTTTCCAGCTGACAAGCTCAGCATCTTTAACTGCTAAGCCATCACACTTTTTTGGATAAATGTACGTGTGTAGATACACCCACACCCACACACACACACACAAAATGTATACACGTCTTGAGAAGATTACTATTTCCTATTTCAGCTCTAAAATGCTTGCAAAGTACATTATATTAAGATTTCTATGATAGAAATCTAAATGTATATGCAGGATGTCCATACGAATTAACAAGTATGAACTTAAATATAGCGATATACAAACTGCCTTATATAGCTCACTCTGACTGGCAGCACTTCCAGAGTCTGCAAATATTACATATCAAGTCTGTTAACTCACTCACCTGCTTTTTGCAGTAACAATTTGCCCTGCCAAGACATTTTAAAGACAATATTTGTGTCATATAATTAACAAGACATCCTCTGTTCCAAGTGAAATGTTTCAAATTACTCCACAAACATAGCTGGAAACTAAGTTAAATGAGATACAGAACAGTGCTTTTCACATTATTTCAAGAACATTTTAGTAGCAAGGCAAAGCATAAAACTGTTTCACCAATAAGGCGTAGTAAGAGACATGTAAAGTAATCTGTCTTTGTATCTGGGTTTTTTTAGACTTTCAGGAGGATCAAAGACACAACTGTACGTGCCACTTTATCTTTTTCCAAGATACTGATGTAAAAAGGGCTACTAGCTCCTGCTGTTCCTCAGGAGTATAATCATCTACTCTGGTTTGTACAAGTAAATTCTTAGCTCACTGAAAGTCTTTCCTACCATTACAGGGGAAATATTGCTTTCAAGCTCAGTACTTTTTGCTACGGCTTCCAAATATAGGAATATAGGGGATCAAAGAAATAAACACAGTAGGAAAAGAAAGAGAGTCAGAAATGAAAAAAACAGAGAACACAATTCAAAAAGGCAAAAGTGGAGTTATATTGGTAAAGGGACCAATATAAGACCCAACCATGCTTATGTGTAGACATGGGACATGGGAAGACATTTGGAGACTCCCAACATATATGTGTACTGGTATGTCTTATGCTGAGTTCAAACCCTTCCAGAAGTCAGAAAATAGAAGTCTGTATATGTACATGTGAGGAGGGGGAAAGAACTAACTCAAGGTAAGTTTGCATAATACCTTTCCTTCCAGTGACAACTGTGTTTTGATGGATCAATATCAATTGGATGATGGGAATTATATTTCAACACATTTAAAATGGCATTAGGTTGGACAAAATTATTCTGTAAAAGACCTTGGATCAATTGGAGATAAAATTAAGACATCTTGATTATTCTGATGTTTAATATGTGCATGTCTAATTTCTCATATATTTATATATATTTATACACACACACACACACACACACACACACACACACTACATATTTATAAATTCAAGTATATACCTTTACATTCGGCTGCATTAAAAGCTTGACTGCTACACTGAGAGAAGAATTCTATGATAATGAAACCGTGAAATGTCCAGAATATGAGGAATTTTGAAGTCGGTTAAAGATCTTGTAAGTGTGAAATTGTAGGCAATTAGTTTTGATCACTGTGTCAGACACTGGTGCTGAATTTATTCTAATTTCCTAAAGAAAATATTCTGAAGTATTTTAAAACATCAAGGGCCCTGATTAAAGCAAATTGTGTCTACAATATGCAAGGTACAGAAAAGAAACCTAATCCAATGAGACTTGTACAATGTCAAACACAGGAGCAGCAAAAGAATTAAAGAAATTCTTTGAAATTCTGGCTTCTGCTAAATTCAAAGTCTTCCAGCAGCCAATAGAAATAACAGAAACATAAAAACAAGAGAACAAAAATGAAAAACCAGAGATATATCTGAAATTAATTACAAGGAATAATTAAACTATTTAGGAAAAAAAACCACAAAAATGTACATATAGTGTACATATAATATCCCCTCTATTCTCATTGATTCTGCCCATCTCCTCAGCAAAAACTAATTGCCAAAAGACTAAATAATGCTCTAGATGGTGGGTTCCTACCAGTTCTATCCGGTTCTATAGAGTACGTAGTAACCCTGCGGTGATGTCACAGAGCCAGTTGG
>JANHFT010005922.1:226007-239656 GCA_032467955.1 Pseudoxenodon macrops | reverse complement strand
TCGTTGAAGCACTTGAAGGTTTATCTATCCTCAGGGTCACCTGAGTAGTGCTCCTGGTTCCTGTAGTCTGCAATTTGTTTTCCCTCTGGAAATCCATTCCTACTCCCACATTTAGTTAATTCCAGGTTACTTCTCTCCTTGATTAGTTTCCATCCATTGCTTCTTGTCCTGCCTTCAGTTGCTTTGGAGAATATATATATATATATAGTCTAGTTTGCAAAATTCTTCTACCAGGCAGGCTGAGAAAAGGATAGGTGATATTGTATCACCATGTCTTACACCTCATTCTATGTTAATTTCCATGTTTTTCACACACACACACACACACCTTTTCAAGGTTTCTAGTTCTTAAGACTGCCAAAAAATACATGAAATGTGAAGAAATGCCTACGGTAGAAACGCCAAATATACAAGAAAACAGAAAAATAATCCCAAGACTCAGAAATCCACGCTTTAGCACTTTAGTACTTTAGCAGATTGCAGAATTTGACACAAAATTCCCATCAAGCATGTGTATGCATGTATTTTCTTAATTTAAATACTGAATTCCAATGAAGGGGAAAATGTGGATCATTGTGAATCTGTAAATTATCCTTCAGTACAGACAGTGTTTCTGTCCAAGAGTAGAAAAGGTAACCCAGTAGACACAGACTTCCCAAGTTTAGGCAGTCTATGTCAGGCACAAGTAACCAGGAACAGGAGTTTAGTTCAAAGCACTTCAAGTTTATTACACAAGAGTCTGATCTCCAAATGGCCAAGGAAAAATTGGTGCTATAAAAGAGTCAACAGAATTCATGGGAGGCTGGACTCTCTTGTGGGACCATAGCGACTCCAAACTGATGTGTTTGACTCAGGCTCTGCTTAGTCATGTCCTACAGTCTAGTTTAAAAATCAATTAAATGTTAATGGCTAAGCAAACTGAGGGAAAGTCATTTGGAAGCGCTAAACTGGAGAGCAAAAGCACAGTACTACTTCACAAAAATAGTACAAATCATCAAAACATTATTTAGCTCTAATACATATTTACATACACATCATGAGATATGCTAAAATTGCTTACCCAATGCGTCTTAAATTTTACTTGGTTTTGCTTTGTTTTCAGTACAATATTAGTATCAAGGATGAGTGAGAAAACAAAATCAATGTTAATATTTTGGGTTATATTTCTGAACACGGGGGCTCCTGCTGAGCAATGTTCATGCCTAGGAAGGTTTTAGGATACAAACATTTGCAACCTGTTAAAAATCTTTGCCTAAATATAAATAATTAAGCAAGCTGCAATCTTTCAGAAGTCTAACAAGCTATTGGCCAAGTAGAATGTTCTTACAAAGAGATGTGCCTAACTAAAAATTAATGATTATGCTCTTAGACTGTTTGTATAAAAGAAGATAACAATCCCTTTTAGTCTTATAGTTCTCTATAATAAATTGGAGGGGGGAAAATAAATCAAGTCAGCATTTATTGTCAGAAAAGATAATGTACCTAAAATAGTTATCATTTATTAGATTTGTTCCCCTCAAAACTCCTGAATTTAACATCAGAGATTTAAGTGTCTAACAAATGTTCTCTTTCTAATTTGCTCACAGGAATTTATCAAAAAAGATATGCCTCAAATAAAAACTAAAATGAATGCTAGAATTCATTTATAGCATGGGTATATTTAGGTCTGAAAAGGATAGCTTTCTCTTACATAACGAGATAAATCTTTTAAATATGACGTACACTTAGACATCACAGCACTCAGAAAATCATTTTCATATGTTATAACAGAGAAATTCATGTACATAGTTGCCAGTCATGACTCACTAGAGGTTATATGTATAAACGGCTAGGCTACTGTTCCAAACTTTATCCCTTGCTTCATACGTACAATGCAAGCCAATATAGAATGTTTTTTTAATGATGTTATGTCTGATACACTTATTAAAATTGGATTCATATGGTGACCAGGAACAAAGTAAAAGCTTCCCAAGGAATACAAATATATATGAGGGAAGAAGCTCACATACAAAAGCCTGGAAGATGACAACTCTTCCATCACTACTTCTACCACCCCAAATATTTTTTGTTAGAAGCAAAATTTATGGAAGGTTCAAGCAGTTCCCCTCAGGTTGGTTCACAATTGTTCTAAAAGTGACAGAAACTCCAGTACTTTCTCAAACCTGGCAGCCAGCCAACTGATAAAGAGTTCACAATGAGGTAAACAAAGATGTGAGTTCTTCCTAAAAACAATCTCTTTCTCTCCCTCTCTCTCTCCCTCCCTCCCCCCTCTCTCTTTCTCCCTCTCTCATTCTGTCTATCTGTCTGTCTCTCTGCGTGGTGGGTCATGGGGTATACAATATAGATTTATCAGAAGGAAGAAAGAAGGTTCAAATTGAAGATAGACAATGACAAGGAATGTGACAGTGAAGAAGTGCAGTCGCTGAAATGTCAGGACAATGAGAAGAAGACAGGCAGAGATCTTGCAACAAAACAAAACTGTAAAGAAGCAACGGTCAGTTCAAGAATGGACATTTGTGTAGCAGAGAGAACAGTAATGTCCAAGACACAGAAAAACAGAGCAGTAGAAAAGAGCTGTTAGGCTAAAAGGTTGTGTGAGAATAAATAGGATACCTGAAGTGAATATAGCAGGCCTAACAGCAGAACCTGTCACTACTTTGGTCAAAGTAGTAGCTTAACTGAATGGCGGTTGTATCTCCTGTCTACCACAAAGAGAAATCTGAATAAGCAAGGGCCATTTGTAATTAAAAGCAGAAAACTGATCACTGAGAATAAGCCTAGAGATTGGGAAATAAAGCACGTTATTTATAACATAGGGAACATAATAGGTTTAGGATTTTGTCATAGTAAAACTAAAGTTTTATTTCTGTAACTATTAAGTGGGGAAAAAGCTCCCTAAGGGTGAAATACATTCCTCATCTGTCTGCTATTGTTTGTATTATCCACAAATGAGCCTATGACTCATTTATTGTTAGTCTCTTATACACAAACACACATTTAAAACAGATTATATTAAGATATAATCCAACAAGTTATTTTGGAAAAGTATTGTTACATATTATTATTACCATGCAAAATGTCAATGAAATCCTGTGCTATGCTGGCAGATAAGGAGATGCCTTATTAAAAAGGGTGATGCCATACTTTTTTACATAGAATTAAGACATTCTATCGTCTAAAACAAACACATGGATCTGGCCATCTGTTATCACTTTCAATTTAAAAATTTGCTGTAATTTAGAATAAATGCTTTGTATGCAGCAGATCCTAAATTAAATCCTGAACATATCTATGTTGGACTAGAAAAAACTTTTGTCTCAAAACTTGAACTGAAGCCGGTTTTGTTGACCCTGTTGTGTTAGATGAACATGGTGTGAATCTAGATTTTGCAGTTTCCTATGTAAACATGCAGTTTTGCAATTTGGTATGGTTGGTTAAAGCACAAGGCAAGAAGTCAAGAAACTGTGAATTCTAATCCTGCTTTAGGCACAAAGCCAGCTGGGTGATATTGGGCCAATCACTATCTTTCAGTCCTAGTAAGAAGCCAATGGCAACCACTTCTGATAACCCTTGCCAAGAAATTGCAAGGACTTTATCTAGGCCGTATCTGAGAACCAGACACAAATGAATATTTTGTATTTAAATACAGAATATTCATTTATTCTTCTCCCTAGTCATTATGCCAACAGAAACAGGTTCCTTTATCTTGCTGCAAAAATGTATTATAAACGAAGTGGCAAAACGTGAAGGCAAAAAGGATAATATAATTTAGTGCAAATTAAATTTTTATTTCAGCAATACCACCAATGCATGAGTGTTAAATTAGAGTATTCATTTCCACTTATGATATATGTAGTTCAACAAATAGGACACAAATATGGCCCAAGGTGCCTATTTCTCATTTCCTTCCATTTGATAGTTTCTGTCCTTAGTATTAGTATACCAGTGTTCACTGTGATTTAATTCAATGACTTCCATGAACTATTTTGTTATTTACATGCTGTGTTTCAGAGTTACAAATTTCATATACATACATACATTTATCACATTAAGTTTCTGGAATTGTGCTAAGAGATAGCTCAATTTTTTGGTCTCTGTGTTACATTTTCAAACTTGAAATGTTATTTTGGTATTCATTAGAAGTTGAATTGCTGCTTGAGGACAGGATCCAATACATTAGCTAAGGTTCATCAGTGGCCAAAACAAAATACTTTGATTTTGACTCTCTACTAGCTTTTCTCAGTCCATAATTCCCAGCAAGCACAAACAAATCTCTTTGGGAAATCCCAGGCTGAAGAAGGCGGTAATATACTTTGCACACTGGAAGGATTTTTTAAAAATGTGCATATTAACAGAACTAATTGTCCCAAAGTCCTGAGAGCTACGAGTTTCACTATGATGATGATATTTTGTTTTCTCACATTGTTCAATAAACCCAATTTGCTTTTGATGGTTATGGCATCCCCTACTTACTAAAATAACAAGTAAGATAAATAATTCAATTCCTGAAACATGTGTCATTGATCCAAATATAGACTCATTGGCACAATTTGATGCTAAGAAATACCTATGTGTTTCTGGATTCCTCCTGAACATTTACTTTAAACAGAGGTGCATATCTAGCTAGTTACAAAGAGACTGGTCAAACTATCTGCCTTTTATTTCTCCAATATAATGGATACATTATGCAGAATAGAAAATGCAATTGCATAGGAGACTCTGGAATGCAGTTTACTAGGAAAACTAATAAGCAGATGTCACATAATTATAGAATTTAACAAATTTTGTGCTAGTCCTAAAACATAAGGAATATCTTTGTCAATGTGCAATCTTGCCAAATCCCTAGCTATAAAAAACTGAAAAACAAAAAGAGAAATAGAGTGGAAAACAAGAGGACAACAGTCTCCACACAGAATTCCAAATAAAACTTACAGTTTAGTACACTTGAACCACTTTTATCAGTAACTATGTTCTTATGGCCGCCTCATAGCAACTGTATCCACTGCAGTTTTCCTGACAGGACTGCTAACCTGGTTTGTTACTGGCTTCTTCTAGTGTAGTTTTCGATTTCTCAATTTTCTGTTAATTTAACCCACAGCTGTAGAGTATATAGGAAGTCCTCTATCCAAATATTAACTACAGTAATGTTTCTCAACCTTGGCAATTTTAAGATATGTGGACTTCAACTCCCAGAATTCCCCAGTCAGCCTGAATGAGAGGCAACCCAGCTCAGCTTCTGACATAAGCCAAAATTAGAGCAGTGCTACCACCTGATCAGATACTTTTTTTTACTACCTGTTTGGATAAGATTCTGAAGTTCAGTTCATGGTTCTTTACAGAGAACAATCTCTGGAGAACAATAATTTGGACCTTCTCTTCTGATTATATTATTCAGTTAATGTTTCTTTTTCTTATCACTGTCCAAAGAAACCAAACCCAGCCTCTGTGAAGAGAATGACTATTGCTTTTCACAGTCTAAACATTTATTTCTGATGTCCTGGGTGAAAATCAGAAAATTATCAGGCAATTAAATCCACCTTTCCTATGACCCATTGTTAAATAATATCTATATATTATACTGACAGGTTTTTAATCTGTTAAAAGTATTACATAAAAAGATTTGCGTGGAAAAATATATTTTTAAATAAACCAACACTGGATTTTATCTGTTAGATGTGTAGGGACAAACCAGAAAGGGGGGCAAATGAAGCAAATGGACAGGCCTATGCAAAATGATGAACAAAGGTTGGGTTTCAAATGCTCTTGACTATGTACTCCTTGCTAGTAACAAGCTATAAAACACAGTAAGAACTCTTTGCCTTTGGATAAATTATCCAAATTTATTATAAAATTTTAAAGTAGCATGTTGGCTTTATAAATAAAGATAACATTTTGAAAATAATTCTCTCATCTCTTCAGCTTCTGAAATGTTGACCTAATTTTTCATATGCATTCGTGAGGGAAAATCAGTTTTATCAGTTTTATGTAGATCTGAAACAACTGAAAAGCTAAGCGATCAAGCAGCCATTGAACAGAATCAGTAAGTTTCAATCAACACTTTTTGATAGCTTGAGTTAATTTCAAGTTGTTGTTTTCTGTGGTGGCTAATGCAAAAATAGTATGTGTCTATCACATACTGTGCAAAAATATTTTATATGGAGATTTCCTCATTTAAAAAAAACTGGATTAACCTTCTCAGATTCAGACAAGTATTTGGCAATTGAAAAGGTTTGTGTTATAGCCTATGTAACATCACTTTCTGACATCCTGTTCCGTGGAGTACAATTTACAGGTTACATAATATTTTTGAGGGAGAAAAGAAGCTACACTATTCAGTACGCTAGCTTAGTCCTATTTCCATTTTGACTGAAGACCTATTTCTTGACATTCTTACATTATATTCATAGAATTCTGAAAGAACTGTGGGCAGATTTCTGTTGGCGTTAGGTGCCTTGGTAGTTTGACCTCTGAAACCACTAACTGGTGGGGTGTGGAGGAAAAAGAGGGGAAGAAAGTAAGAGATTACAAAGGCTCAGTTGCTGCCATCAATGTTGATAGGTAGAGAACAGCTTTCACTGGAGTTTAGATAGCTGGAAGGCCTGTTGTAAATTTTAAAAAAAGAAGAAAAAAAAGAAATAGGTCAATTAGCCTGAGCGATAGGATTTTGTGCTGAGATGTAGAAAAACGAAACAGTTTAGAGGATAATACAGTTAGCAGTTTAGAGGGTAATACATGATTGTGATTACCAATGCTACAGCTAGTTAATTTGAATTTCAAGTCATTTTCCTTTCATAACAGTATGTACTCTGAAACACATGTACACATATGCCTACTTTATACAAGTTGCTGGTGGTGTACAGAATAGCAGAAGGACAGACTCCTCCTTACTGATGTGCAGATGATCAAAACATTTCTCTCCATTTTTTTCAGTGGGATTCCATACTTAATCAAACAGACTTTTATTCTATCTTTAAGGCTACATCTCTTTTTGGATTGTCTGTAACACTGTGTATATTTTGTGTGTGTGCTTTTTTAGTTATTTATTTTGTCAGGCATGTATTAGATAAGAGATATAAGTATAAACATTATTATGAATACATGAAATGGATACAAATAAATGGGGACAGTAGGACAGGGACGGTAGGCACGTTGGTGCGCTTATGCACACCCCTTACAGACCTGTTAGGAATGGGGTGAGATCGACAGTAGACAGTCTAAGGTTAAGGTTTTGGGGGTTTGGGGAAGAAACCACAGAATCAGATATTTATTCCAGGCATTGACCACTCTGTTGCTGAAGTGGTATTTTCTGCAATCGAGTTTGGAGTGCTTTACCCAGTGGTGGAATTCAAATAATTTAATAACCGGTTCTTTGCCCTAATGATTTCTTCCAACAATCAGTTCACCAAACTGTTGAGAAAGTTAACAACCGGTTCTCCTGAAGTGGTGAGAACTGTCTGAATCCCACCACTGGGTTTACCTTAGGTTTGTATCTATTGTGTGCTCATGTGTTGTTGTGGTTGAAGCTGAAGCAGTCATTGACAGGTAGGACATTGTAGCAGATACTTTTATGTACTACTCTTAGGTCAAACCGAAGGCGGCGTAGCTCTAAGTTGTCTAAGCCCAATATGTGCATAACTCATCATGTTGTCCCAAAGGTGCTTTTTCCAAGAGGAAACTGGACTTTTTTTGTTTTTCCTTGAAGATGTTTCACTTCTCATCTAAGAAGCTTCTTCGATTCTGCCTGGGATGGATAGAACCAAAAAAGTTTCTTGAATGAGAAGCGAAATGTCTTCAAGCAAAAAGAAAGGAAGACCAGGTGTACCCTCTTAAAAAAGCACATTTCAGACAACCATAACCTGGATGACTGAGAATCTCCATGGACAACTCACGATGCTATTACCAGAGAGCCTAATTGAAAACTGCAACAATGATTTTAAAAAGCACTTTTGTGACCGATGCCTGCATTTATGACAGAATTTAACAGAATAACAGATTCGGAAGGGACCTTGGAGACTTCTAGTCCAACGGCCTGCTCAGTTGGCAATCCTATGCCATTTCAGATAAGTGACTGTCCATTGCCATTACAATCAATACACATAACCCTGTTTTTTTTCTTTATTTATTTCCCACTTTCCTTGGGGCAGATATATTATCTGAACAATCTATCTCTTCCTGAGCTGCTTTTCTCCATAACACACTGCACTCCTAAATCTGGTAATTGCAAGCTAACAAGCTCCACTCTGTAACCTTAATTAGTTGATGACAGCCCTTGGCCTCTTGGTGTTGCTGCCTGACATTGACAAGAATCTAATCGGTTTCATATTAAAGGTTTTTACAGAATAACAGAAATTTCTCCTTGGTTGGATCTTTCTTTGTTTGGTTTCCATTCATTACTTCTTGTTCTGCCTTCAGGTGCTTTGGAGCAGGGGTCTCCAACCCTTGGCCCGTGGACCAGCACCTGTCCATGTAACTGAGTGAAGCCCCATCCACACACACACAGAGGATACAGCGAACACACAAAACCATGCTCCCCCAGTCCACAGAAAACCCAGCCTACATGGAACTGATCCTGGTGCTCAAATAACCATTGCTTTGAAGAATAGGTTGACTCTCTCCTCTCTGTGGCCACCTCTCAGATATTGGAACACTGCTGTCATATCACCCTAGTCCTTCTTTTCATTAAACTAGACATAACCAATTCCTGGAACAATTTTTCATATGTTTTAGCCTCCTGTCCCCTAATCATCTTTGTTGCTCTTCTTGCACTCTTTCTAGGGTCTCAACATCTGTTTTATATTGTGGCAACCAAAACTGGATGCAATATTTCAAGTGTAGCCTTATTAAGCCTTTATAAAGGTAGCATATTCTTTTTGATGAGTATTCCCCAATTTTGTGTGCTCACTCTTTTGTAATCCCTTCCTCTCCAATGAATGTAACTATAAACATTAATTCCCTTCTTGCTAATCATCCTAGTGGCAGGATGAGCATTCCAAAGGGAGAGAGAGTAGGGGAAAAGGATTGTAACATTTGTTCTTTTACTGGCTTCTTCCTGTGTCAAGTTTCAAAAACTTTCTTCATCATTTGGACTCACCTGGTCATTGGGAGTCATAGCCTTCTGACACTGCAAAAACAAAGGAATGTAAACACAGTCACAGTCACATGACTTTCACTTAACGACCATTTTACTTAATGACTTAATAAAGACCACCCAATTGTGGTCACTAAACAAGTACTGTCTGTATTGTTATTGTGTCCCTTTGGAACTAAGGTATATGATTTTACAAAAGCAAGACAAAAACTATAAGTAAATATTGATGTATATATGAGAAGAACAAATTTATTATTTGCCAACACAAACAATAAACACATAAAAACCATTAAAAGAAAGACAAGAATAATAACCTTTTTCCATATAGACAAAATTACTATTAGAATTTGGTCTATGTCTCTGATTATCAATAAACTAAACTTTTTTAAACTGGAGGAATTAGCTGGCCTCAAACAAAATTTGTGAAAGCAGTGATGAGTCTTCAGAGTAATCTTTATATTCAGCAATGATAGGTCATAAAGAGTGGGCATTGGTTGTACTTTTCCACAATTTGTTATGTTTTGCCATATTTTGTTCTGTTTGGGGGGTGCGTTATAAATGTCTGTTTCTGCCTGAAGGAGCAGCAGCTGGAACATTTTGTTTAGAAATCATTTTTGGTTTTGTTTGTTTGATGGATTTGATAGATTTATAGCCTCATCCAACTCAAACAATGTGATTCTGGCACACAACAGAAACAAGCCATAAACAAATAAAAATTACTATTCAATTTTTTTTTTAAAGAACTACCCTGTGCTTAAAATGTTCAATGGTGATCAAATAAGATAATTAGACAGGCAGAAGGGGACTCCAGTCAGCTGGACCTAAACATTTGGGGGAAAAGCCAAGTCTTAAAAGCCAGAGTTGGGCCTGTCACATATTGGGGTGGGCAGATCATTCTAGAGCATAGGATCACTTAAAAGACACATGTCCTAGGACCAATAAAATAATTTACAAAATAACATCTCTCTGGGAGTGTGCAATGAATGTGCAGTAGGAATTGTGAGGAAAGGACTTAAAGAAACCTGCTCATAGAGTGAGAAGTCCAACCCACCATAGTCCATACATGCATGTATTAATGTTGACACATTAAACCTTTTGTTGTTCATCTATTTAATTATCTTATTTCACCTAATTTTAGTTAGATTTTAGAATGTTAATGAGCAGTCTACATATAGAAAAAGTTGTAACAAATTAAGTAGTTTCTAATGCTTTTTCATGCATAATTCCCATACTGGAAATTGTTTCTTTAGCTGTAAATGAATGAGATTTATCTTATGTGCACCAATGTAAGATAAGCTTTTCTCCATGCTCCAGCTATGGCTACAATGCGTTGTTTTTCAAATCATTTTATAATACCCTTCAATACCTTGCTGCTTTCAGAAGGTGCTGCTACTAGGTGATTGAGATGGGCATCTGAAAACCAAAAGATTGCCCTAGTTTGGGAAGTTAACACAGGCCTTCATCAAGGATGCTTCTCCCCAGACTGGCAGTACAGAGACATCTGTTAAACTAAATGTGCGCAAAAACAGGACCAGACTGTAGAAGATCTAGAAGAGCCAGAATGTCATCTTAATTTGGAAATCCTGTTCTCTTCTGGATGCCTTTGGGACTTTAAAATCCCAGTTAATCTGAGTTTTTTGGGTGCCTTGTAGGTCTATGGAAGATTGGAATGAGTTTGGCTTCAACATTAGCAAGGAAGTTGTCAATTTCACCCTTGACTGTGTACTTGTCATCCCCTTACATATCGGTACATTTTTTTAAGCACTACCTTTATATGATCACTCATTTAAACATCCTTTTGATTTCTGAACAAGTGATTACTGTTTAAACATAGATTCACATCACCTTTCAACCAGTTATTTAATTAAGTGCTTCCTTTTGGTGTACTGTTTCAGTTAGAACTGGCACATCAGACCGTGAGTTTGAAGGGAGCAATCATAAATGCAAAGATGTGTTTATTCAGCTGTGTCATTTCTAAGCAGAAGAAGTTATAAGTTATATGTCAAAAATGAGTGAAAATTAATTACTTTGCTACATCCTCTAACATCAGAAAAAGAGGTACAAAGGAGTGAAATCGTATCTCTGTAATCAGTTCTCTTTTCAATCCTCAAGCCAATAACAGTTTAATTATAATTTATATTGAGAATTAATTCATTATGATGCTTATATTCACATTTAGATTTGGTTAACATGGTCTACAAAGTCAACACATGCCTTGCTTGTTCCTGATTTAGTGTGATGCCTAAATTCAAAAAAATATTGCTCTATTATTCCAGTTTTAACATACATATGTGCTGCCAAAGTGAGCACAACACAAACCAAGGTTGATATAATTGTGGCTTACAATAATGTATGAACCTAACCATGCTTCTCTCCCTCTCCCTCTCCCTCTCTCTCTCTTGAATACACAATTTACCATGTACCGTATTTTTTGGAGTATTAAGATGCACCTTTTTTTCCCCTAAAAGGGGGTGGAAATGTTGGTTGCTCTTATACACTGAATATAGCCATTTTTGGCCTACCAAAGCCCCACCCTGCATCCCATTTTTGCAAAGAAATGGGCCCATTCTTTTTGCAAAAAGCGGGTGCGCAGAGGGTTTGGGAGGTCTGCAGAGTGTTCCTGGGGAATGGGGAGGACAAAAACCTTTATTTTTCTTATTTACCTCTTCAAAATCTTGATGTGCCTTATACACTGCTGCGTCTTATAGTTCAAAAAATCCGGCAGTCCTCAACTCTTGTTGGAAAAAAAAGCTTAAAATCAGCACTCTACTTAGCCAAAAGCAACATGTAATCATTCTTTTATACTTCTATGCTTTTTAATATAAGAACATGTAAATTTAAGTTTTAATATACTTTTTAAATAATGCATTTGTACATAGAAAAAACACAGAGACTTGTAATTTTAGCTTTAACAAAGAGAACAAGTAGATGTTCCTTGCAGCATTCATATGCAGATGGCATAAATCATTGCCTATTACTTTTTGTACTTTTCATGCCAGCACATGACATCTAAAGTATTGTGACATTTTGTGCAGGTTATCAACAGTCTTTTTCTTTTGAACTGGTTAAGTGTTATGTTGCTCTGCTTTGTACGTCTAAAGTTCATATAAATGCTTTTTATATTTTAAATAGTTGTTGAATCAAATAAATATACTGTCTATCTTCTAAATTTTGAAGGCAGGAAGGTATATAGCAGTATACATCCTTTTGAAATTACTGGGTCTTTCTCTACTTCTGTTTAAGTACTACCCAATAATTCTTTGATTAGCAGAAATTTATCTCTCTATATACAATTAAAATTAAAAAAACACTTTTCCAGTGAAGACAAGAGATTAGAAGCTCTGTCCTTTATGAAGGCAATGCCTTCTATTGTTTTTGTTTTTTTAATTTGCTGTGAACTGGTGATATATGGTCCAGTCACATGGTCAAGATGTGTTCAGACAACTGAATAGTGAAAGCTTGCCTTCCTGTATGTTGTACCTTTTCTGATAGGGCTGGGAAATTGTGGCAGGTAGCTGATCCTCTCTTTCTTCTGTACCACATAGACGAAACAGAATAATTTACTTATCAAAAGTGAGAGAGATGGTAATCAAGCAGAACTGGTTTTCTGAAAACCTAAATCAGGAATTACCACGTTTTGTGAGGGTCACCTCTCGTGCTTTATCAAGCAGTTCCTGATCAGCCATCCAGATGATTATTGTGACATCACAAAACCCAGGTTCAAAATAAGCCTGCCAAACAACTGACTTCCCCCAGCTACAGGCTGTAAACACAGAATTAGTTCTTCTTCTGTGGAAGCGTTAAAATAAGTTGCCAACAGTTGTTGGGCAGCTATGGAACAGAGTCCATTCTCCCATTTTATTGCTTAGCTTCTCCATATTTATTTATTTATTTATTTATTTTATTTCGTCAAGCATGTATTAGATAACAGATATAAGTATAAACATAACTATGAATATATGAAATGGATTCGAATAAAAGGGAACATTAGGACAGGGATGGTAGGCATGCTGGTGTGCTTCTGCACGCCCGTTAAAGACTTCTTAGGAATGGGGTGAGGTTGACAGTAGACAGTTTAAAGTTAAAGTTTTGGGGGTTTGGGGAAGAAATCACAGAGTCAGGTAGCTTATTCCAGGGATTGACTACTCTGTTGCTGAAATCGTATTTTCTGCAATCAAGTTTGGAACGGTTTACCTTAAATCTGTATCTATTATGTGCTTGTGCATTGTTTGTGGTTGAAGCTGAAGTAGTCGCCTCCTCTAGCCGATTGGTCAGAGGCTAACTGTCCCCTGGGGTGGAACACCCAGGACAAACCCTCTTTCTGTGAGTGGGCCATGTCGAAGGGCATGGGGTGCAGAGGCCGGTGGCCCATTGCCCCGGGTGGAGGCATGTCACCTAAGGAGATAAGTTGGGGGAGGATCACCCGAGGAGAAACACCCAAGAAGGAAGAGTTGGAGACGAAAAGTGGCTAATGACCATAAGCTAGGCAAGGAGCTGGCTTTGAAAGGTATTTTATATGCTGAGAAAATTGTCAGTTAAAATTATAGGCAGCAGTTGGGAG
>JANHFT010005922.1:162164-173794 GCA_032467955.1 Pseudoxenodon macrops | reverse complement strand
TTTTTTCTTGGTTTCCTCCCTCAAAAATAAGGTGCGTCTTATACTCCGGTGCGTCTTATACTCCGAAAAATACGGTAGGTGACGAGCGCCATCTTGAGCATGCGTAGAAGAATGAGAAAAACACTGGGACAGTCCTTGTACTTATTTTCATATAAAAACATCTTTCAATTCTATTTTCGGCATTCCCATACTCCCAGTGTATGGTAATCCAAACATCATTTCATATGGTGAAATGCCTATGTCCTTTCTAGGACTCATTCGAATCCGTAACAATGTTAAAGGTAAATGTAGCATCTGAGGATGCTAGTTAAGTGACGCAATCGTTCCCTATTGGTTATGCAAAGTTATCCTGTTGGCGGGAGAATCCAAGCCCGCCATTGGTTGAGATGCCTGACAGCTCGCCTATAAAAGGGAGCTGTCAGACAAGAATTGTTGTCTTCGTTTGTTGCCACAGTTAATAAAGGTTCTGTTCTTTACACTGGTTTTGCCTCAGTCATTACCCACCTCACTCACACAACGGAGCACTGGTGACGAAGGTGGGATGCTGAGGCAACCAACCGGACAAATAAACCTGAGCTATTCCGAGGCGCGCTAGTGGAGCCGCTCGCAGTCACCCACAGACAGCTGTTATCGTGATTTGAAGGATGGCTCCTACGACTGCTTTCGCAGCCTTCAATCCTGCAAACGAGACCTGGGAAGCCTACCTGGAAAGGTTCGAGTGCTTCCTTCAGGCAAACAACCTTACCGAAGCATCTGCCAGCCGGAAGCGGGCATATTTTTTAAATGCGTGTGGGACAGAAATGTTCTCAACTGCCTGCGCCTTGGTCACCCCGCAAATAGTCTACAACATATCCTGGGAGGTCTTGCTCGACAAATTAAAAAAACACTACGTTCCAGCCCCGTCATGCATTGCCAGATGGTTTGCTTTTAGGCAGAGGACACAAAGAGAGGGAGAGTCCATAAATCAATACATGGCCTCCCTCCGAACAGCTGCGCTCGAATGTGAGTTCCGCGACTTGGACGATACTCTACTAGAACAATTAGTATGTGGCGTGAGAGACCTGAAGCTCCAACGCCGTCTACTCTCCCGCACGGAACTCACTCTACAATCCGCAGTGGATGAGGCTAGGGCATCTGAAATGTCCAACAGATCAACGGCAGAAATACAAAGATTTCACGCAGCGATGCCCACTAGTCAAACAGTAACCATACACCAGGATGAGGCAGAATTAGACGACGCCTCAGATGAGGAAAATGAAATCAGACGCTTAAAAATCGTCCAAGGAAAGAAATGGCAGTCGGAGAAAAGAAGCCCTCAGATGACCTGCTATGGGTGTGGTGAAAATCACCTCAGAATGGCATGCCCATTCAAAAACACCACTTGCCGGTGCTGTGGTAAAACCAGCCACATAGCGCGAGTCTGCCGCACAAACCTAAGAGCAACTGGCAGTTCGACCTCAAGGGGTCCAAACATGAAGAATTATAAAACAAAAAATGGCTGTTTCACAATTAGGCGCGAACCAACAGCTCTCACTGAGACCATCAACCACAATGCCGAGAGAGATAAGGGCAAAATCTACCTCACCGTTAAGATCGAGGGCACTCCATGCACGCTGGAGGTAGATACAGGATCCTCCAGAACCATCCTCTCCTGGAAAAGCCTCAAAGACATTATACCAGGCATCACCAAAGATCATCTAACCACCACCAGCCTGAAATTACGAGACTGTCAGGGAAACCCTATCCCTGTCATCGGCCAAGGCAGTTTCCTGATAGAAAAAAATCACTTCCTCCCAGTTATAAGCCTAAAACGCATGAATCTTTAAGTTGGAAGAGATGGGAGTTTTCCTGGTAGGTGAAGGTCAGAAGTGGGTTCCTACCATTCTATCCGTTTCTATAGAACCGCTAGTAACTCGGCAATGATGTCAAGGAGCCGGTTCCTTCAGTGTCTCTGTGAGCGTCGCTATTTTGAATTTTGCTTCTGCGCATGCGCCGAAGCTATTTTTTGACTGCTGTGCGAGCGTGTGCACGTATGCAAGACACGACCCTGAGCGAACTGGCAGCAAAACAATTTACAACCCACCCCTGGTGCAAGTGTCATGTAAGTGCAAGAAGGCAGGGGATGGATGGTACAGCAGGATGTAAGTGCAAGAAAGATGGGGAAAGGATGATGAGGACAGTACAATGACAGGAAGGCAGGGGGATGGGGATATATGGTGCAGCATGGCCTGTGTACAGGAAGGCCAGGGGAGCTTTCCCCAGCTTTCCCATTGACTTTGACTGTAACTATAATAAGTGTGAATTGGATCCCAAATGCCCAAATTTGATCTTGGGGTTGCTGCAACAGCCAAAACATCAAGGACCAGTCATAGGGAACTATCTGAACTGTTGCTGAACAAGTGGTTGACAAGTGGGCTATTTAGCTATCAAATTAGAAAGAGTGAGTAAAGGAGTACAATAGTAAAGCAGATTAATACATATAGTAGGGGAAATATAGGACCATGTTCTAGGTCAGCCTTTGCCAAGTTGGTCTTCTCAACATGGTCTGGACTAGTTGTTTTCCATAACCAGATACCATAACTGAAAAATCAGATTTGCACTAGACTGACAGCATTCTCCTCCTCTTCCTCCAATAAAATAACTCTTATCTCTTAATTTTGTAAGAGAATCTGGACTGACCCAATAACAGACTTCAAAAAGTCTGTGAATCCAGGCAGTTCAAGGGTTCAGCCTAGTTCTTAAACATAATTCTTTAAAAGCATGTATATGTTTTTCATCTGGCACATTTTGGTTGATTACAGATAGTCATCAACGCACAACCACAGTTGAGCCCAATTTTTTTGTTGCTAAGTGAGACATTTGTTAAGTTAATTTTGCCCATTTTATGACCTTTCTTGCCACAGTTAAGTGAATCGCTACAGCTGTGAAGCTAGTAACACAGCTATTAAGTGAATCTGGCTTTCCCATTGACTTTGCTTGCCAGAAGGTCACAAAAGGTGATCACATGACCTCAGGACATTGCAACGATCATAAGTGTGAATCAGTTCCCAAGTGTCTTCTTAATTTTGATCATGTGACCATGGGGATGCCGCAATGGTCACAAGTGTGAAAAACAATCATAAGTCATTTTCTTTCAGTGTTGTTGTAGCTTTGAACAGTCACTAAATGAACTGTTATAAATCGAAGACTACCTGTAGATCATGCAAACCAAATATTTTCTCTGACTCAGAATGCTATATTAACAGCTGAACAATTGTATCAAGGACTTTCAAATTTGATCCCAGTTCATTTTCCAAGCAACATTCCATGTGACATTGTGTGAAAAACTATATTAAAGTTTATACATTTAACTTGCAGACCATTTATTCCATTGGCTAATCATATAATTCAATTTAAAAAGCAATTAATTTTGTCTAGCATGATTTCTTTATAATCCTACATAGAATGATTACTTTTCAAATTAGCACTTTTGAAATCTGTCTCTGTTTTCTGTTGCTGTCTCTAAAGTGACCTTATATAACTATATTTACTCAGAGACAGAATGACTTTTCAGATTATTTGAAATAGTTTTCTTTCAGAGGGGAAAATGGCAGTTCAACCATCTCCAAAGAGAGTTTGCATTGCAGCTTGTTTCACCCGCAGTAACTTGGGAAGGCCTTTTTCTTCTTCCAGATTTGAGGAAACCTAAAATCAGGATCTGCGTCTGGATTGTCGTTCATCACAAGCAACACATAAACACCTTGATTGACTGGTGGGTTAAGTAACAGGCAGGTGTGGTCTTCCATCAAGTTTGCAGCTGTGATGCAGCCTAAATATATGGGTACAGAACCAACCTTCCTTGTTCCTAATGCACTTTTCATATTGTAGTTTCTTCTTCAGTTGAAGAGAGACTTTTTTCAGATACAGATAAATGTGTCTTTTTGGTGATTTCAGCAAGTTGTTTGAAGTTATAGAAAAGGCAAGATGATATCCACAAAATTAATCCTCAAGGACTTGTTTTATAAATGGTTGGATAGTAGAGTTAGAAATTAGGAGTGGGAAAAGTATTACTATATATAAATAAATTGATCCAGACATTACGCTGTTCACTAAGCACTTATGCATGTAATGTGAAAATATATAAATAAACTGTTAAAAAAATTAAGCCTCAAAGACATAATCAAAGTTATTCCCCCTTTTAATTATTTATTATTTAATGTATTTATTAAATTTATTTGCCACCCATCTTGCCAGAAGGTGACTCTGAGCGGCTTTCAACATTACCTGTGTCATGTGAAGCATGTAAAAAAAGTGATGGGTTTTATATGGTTGTGATTACTGTCTTCTTTTACCTCCTTTGCTGACACCATGTTGAGCTGCTACAAAACAGCAAGCATTGCTTGGTTTCATTTCATTTGCCTTGTTAAGAATGGAAGTGTGATTTTTCACATTACTCATATCAAAAGAGAAGCTGATAATAATATGCAACCTGGTAGCACTTACTCTAATGTACTATAATGGAGCTAGTGCTATAGGCAATTCAATTAAGCAAGCATTTGAGATTAGACAGTTTTCTATTTTTAAAAATAAGTTAGCATTATTTTTAAACAAAAATGTTTTCATACAATGCTACCCTCTGACTACAAGAAAGAAGAACTAGGGGAGACATGATAGTAGTGTTCCAGTATCTGAGGGGTTACCACAAAGAAGAGGGAGTCAAGCTATTCTCCAAAGCACCTGAAAGCAGGACAAGAAGCAATGGATGGAAAGTAATCAAGGTGAGAAGCAACCTAGAACCAAGGAGAAATTTCCTGACAGTTAGAACAATTACCGGTAGAAAGACTTGCCTCCAGAGGTTGTGAATACTCCAACACTGGAAGTTTTTAAGCAGAAATTGGACACCCATTTGTCTGAAATGGTGTAGGGTTTCCTACCTGAACAGGGGATTGGACTAGAAAACCTCCAAATGCCCAAATTTGAGCTTCCAACTTTGTTATTTTGTTCTGTTATTCTGTTACACTTTAATGGAGGTTTCATTTTAGCTTTATTCACAGTTACTCCACAAACACTGCTTACCTATAATCAGCATTTATTTCACGGAGGCCCAGTAGACTGAACAGCAGCTGTTTGGGTTGATTGCATTCTGTGGCTCCAATCCATTTTTACAGAATAGCAGAAAGCTGCTATGCATACTTCCTCATCCAACAGCAAACATCCCATTCAGATCACTTATCACCTATTTGAGGACAGAGAAAGTGAAGAGAATTAATCCAATCCTTCTCTTTTTTTTCTGCCACCCATAAACAGAAATGGGGTAGCATTAAATAAAGTTCCTCTTTCAGAAACTGTAATGGATTTTTTTTTCCTTATTGAATGACAAATTCTTCTGCGTTACAAACTAATAAAATACAGTTGTGCAATAATATATAAGGCAAATACCAATCTATTAAAATACCATAAACTTTTATGTTCTAATATTTCCACCAGCAATAATTTGAGCATCTGCCGTACAACATTATTTGGACAAATTAAAAAAAAAACAACATCCAAGAGGAATGCTACAAAAAAGAAAAATCAGAATATTCAAATTAAACAGAAGTTGTCAGCTTTGATCCATGGTCGAGGGGATACAATATATTAACCTATGTCTATCCCAGGATTTTTCCATGACTCAGTAGTAGCCTTACATTATTAGAGTGCCAATTTCATTTCAGTAGGCTTAAATATGCTCAGTTAGTGGTTCTTTGAAAAAGAAGCAATGACTGTTTCCTAAGCAGCACTGCCCCATTTGCATATTTGGACTAAGTGACACTCAAAGAGTGAAAGAAGACAGCCAGTAAGTCTTTCCATGATTGACATCTTTTATGTAGGACACTATCAGTTTTATATATTTGTGCAGTGGAGAAGTAAATATATCCCGGTGAGACCCTAAAACTGGTGATGGAGACCTATTACATAGCACAAAACAGGATGACTGAAGTTGTAAACTTCCCAAGGGACAGCAGAGTTTCTTGGGGAAGTATATTCTCTCAGGGCTGATTGTCAGTATTGCCCTAGGATTATATACCTGCAAATTAAAGGTGGCAGGCCAGGTGACAAGATATTTTGCACTAATCTAGGCGCTGATTTAGTTTGATTTTGTTTTAAAATGTTGAGCTGCTGAAATTAGAGCTGGAGGGCTGGAGCTTTCTTGTTTTGGCATTTTTTTGTTCCCATATCCTCCTTTTTTATGGGAGATTTGGAGCTTTCCATTCATTAAGACCCTTCAGTTTCTTGGAATCAGGCTCACCAACATAGGAATCATGTAGCTCAGTTCCATATACTAAAACTGGCAGGTCATTCTGTATTTTGTGGTTCTAACAGTTCCAAGATTGAAAACGTTGATAAGGTCATTAAGTCAAAGAAACCACAGTGAAATTGTTCTTCAAAAAGGAAGTAGCTTTCTTTTTTTGCTTTACTAAAAACTGTAACTAGAAACTAAAAGAAAAATTGTGAGAAATGTTGCTTCCCCCACCCCCCTTTAGAAAAGGAACAAATGTGCTCTAAACATGCATTGATGGATTTTTAACTGAATAATTGGTGATGTCTAGGAAGATAAGAAATTCCATGTAAACATATAAAGGTTAATAAAAGTGGCTCTGTGATCATCCCTCTTAAGACAAGGGGGCGGGGGAAACTGTCTAGGCTTGTAGTAATGTCTTGACCTCTTGAACATCCTGCTCAACATGGGGAAATGTTAGTTGTGAGATGACACAGTATCCTTTGCCTCTTATGTATAAAACTGAGCCCTAATCAAGCATGTCAACAAATAGGTTTTGCACAGAGCCTAGGAATATGTAGATTTTTCTTTTGGCCAACAATCTAAGAATAAGCAATGGAGTTGTTTACTGCAGAATCCAGATTGGCTTTATGTATGCAATTTGCATGCATACGTGTAGGTATCCTCTTCTCTTGGATAACAATGAAAGTACAAAGATATAAGGATTAATTTGCTTCTTCTTTGCTGCATTTTCATATATAATTTCAAACCTTGTAAAAAAAGAAATTACAGAAGCATATGCATTCTTTGCCCTTTATGACTTAATAATTGCTGTAAAAACTTTAAAATTATGATTCATAAATACTGCATGTCATCACGAGCACTTCTTTTTCTTAAATGGATGTATATTTGTTTTTAAAGGGTTTTAAACTTTTGTATTGTATGTTTTTTATTATTGGCTGTTCACCACCCTGAGTCCTTCGAGAGAAGGGCGGTATATAAATTTAAATAAATAAATAAATAAAATAAATAAATAAATAATGTTGACACAGCAACAATTTCAGTTCTATGGTGAACAAGATTTTTTTTCCAGGCCCAATTTTACTTTAAAAAGTCTTTTGTATTATAATGCAAATGAACAAAACCAATATAGAGGAAGAGCAGAAATCTTGGCACTTCACTCTAGATAATATTTACTTATAATTCAAAGGAACACATTTCTACAATCAAGAGACAAAAAGGCACAGCATGAAGGAAAAATTAACACCACGCAACATTTGTGAATATTGCCTTCCAGTGAATTTCTTATTCCAGAGAAATTTCAATTTCTCAAAACACTTCAGTTAGTTGTCTGTTCTGAAATATAAAACATGTTTGTGTGAGTGCATTTAGAAAGAGAGAGAACACACAAACATTTTTTGAAGATTTTTTTTCTAAATAGGACTTTAAATTGTATGACTATAATTTCCATAGCAACAGATACAAAGGAGATAGGTGAGAGGATGCTAAATAAAGGAACAACCTATGCCATAAAATTAATGCTGATTTAGTCTGATGGATCAGGTAGCATCTGTTTCATTGTAATAAGTATGTATTGAATATTATCAGTATAATACATCCTTCTGAATAAACATCCATAAAATTGGGCTGTAAAGAAAGGCACTATCTATTTGTGTGCTTAAAAATCCCATTATATTCGTTTGGGTCACAGGAAAATATAATAACTGTTCCCAAGGTCTCTGTAAGTAGTGGCCATTATCTAGCAGCTTATAAAATAGGTACTGTTCAACCATGCTGCGTGCTTGTATCTGTCAAGCAATTTTTTTCAGTTAGTTAAGCATCCTGATCAGCTTGTGTTTCAATTAATCCTCAAGGGACCGCATACTGCAATAGGCTCATGGTACAATGTTAAACATGGTATTTTTCTGCAAATCTGAATGCGTAGAATTGTAAAACAGTGATAATGGCAATGAAGAAGTTTGGACATTGCTGCAGTTGATTCATTTTTATTTTTGTTTTTTACTGTTAAGAAATTAAGTATACCCAAAAGGAAATTAGGCCTATAATTAACAAGGCCGCGACAATTTCAGAGGAGAACAAATACTTTTAACTTTTCAGACTATGGTTATTATTCTGTCTACCTACAGTTTCCAAGAATTTCTTTAAGCAGCTGTTAAATATTGAAAATGAAGATAATTTTATTGTACAAAGCAAGGGGAATATACATAAAATGCATATAGCTGACTATTTGCACTGTGAGTTAGATACATTGTTAAAAAAAAGAAATTTCATGGTGGAAATCATCCATTATAGAATATAAGAAATTTGAGAAGTCATAGTCCTATTTCATTCTGAGATAGTTTTATTAACGTCACAAAATTACCCATGCTTTCAAAATATACTAAATTGGCATTGTATATGTTAATGGATGGGAGGATTTGATGTTTTTTTATTAGATGGAAGAATGTGTCGGTGTTCCAGGTAACGCACCCATTGAAAGCAGAACTCTGAGGCAGGTAGATTCCTCAAAGAACATATTTATTGGATACATCATATCGGCACAGCCAGTGAAAACCAACTCTAAAAGTTCCCGTGGTTTTCACCTAATTAAAAGAGCAAAATTTTCCACTCCCAGTTGTCACCTGTCGTTTGTCCAATGGAAGTAATTGGCAGGCTGCTTGGTCACTCTTCTCTTCCTCTCATAGCCATCTGTTAAGATGACCTTGGTTCCCACAGGAAAACTTTTTTGACAGTTAGACAGTCTGTTTTCTTCCCACCACCCTTCCCCCTCTCAGGGTTCATGACAATTATGGAGCAGCAAAAGATGGCTTCAGACAGGTTCGCGTCAGAGTTGACCGAATGGCTAACCAAACTGTGGAAGTACACTTAAACTAATAACTTCATTTTAAAAAAGTAAATCTGATATAAAAGTCAATTCTATTTGGAAACAATTTTTAGACTATAATTTTATATACATAATTTTTCTACATCCAAAATGTGAACTTTATATTTAATTTCTATTTTAACTTAACGTATAATCTCCATAGAATTTACAGTGTCGTCTTAATGTATTATTTAACAAATAGCAGAGTTGGAAGGGAACTTGGAGGTCTTCTAAATCCAACTCTCTACTCAGGCAGGAAACTCGTATCATTTCAGACAAATGGTTGTCAATCTTATCAGACAAAAAAGTTATAGATTTATCAATTATATATTTTCTTTTTCTCTCCCTTAATGATTTTAGCCACTAACAAAATACCTTTAAAGGAATAGAATAGAATTCTTTATTGGCCAAGTGAGATTAGACACACAAGGAATTTGTCTTTGGTGCATGTGCTCTCAATGTACATAAAAATACAAGATATTGACCACCATACAAGACATATGTGAGGAAAATATGAAGCATTTGAACTTTAAGACAATTTTTAACTATGGGTGGCTTTATTATTCTCTATTATTTTCTGGGGTAGCCCATGACAGAGGAAATATTGTACAGATGGAAGAATGGATTCTATTAAATATTGACATATAGTAGAGGCTAATAACCCATTATTATTTTCCATAGTTCAGTATTTACTCCATGCTTTTTTGAACAAAGAGTTTAATTTGGAAGAATCCCTGAAGTTATTTTTCATGATCAATTTTCCTTTAATTTGTGGAATGTGGAATAATTGTCATATAAATTAAATTTAAAAACGTAAAAATGCTACTATCTCTTAAGAATTCTTTGAAAATAATAGTTATATTTATAGTGTTTTAGAATGTAAATTGTCAACTATAGTACAGAAATAATTCATTTTTTCATTTTAAGTTTATAGCTTTCTGGATTTAATAAAAATCTTTGAAAAGAGCATTCTCTTTTGTGTATATTCCCATCAGTCTCTGTTTTCATGTTTTAGAAAATATAGCAATAGCACTTAGACATATAAAGCTTCATAGTGCTTTTACAGCCCTCTCTATGCGGTTTACAGAGTCAGCATATTGCCCCCAATAATCTGGATCCTCATTTTACTGAGCTCGGAAGGATGAAAGGCTGAGTCAACCCTGAGCCGGTGAGATTTGAACTGCCGATATGCAGCTAGCAGTCATCTGAAGTAGCCTGCAGTGCTGCACTCTTACCACCGTGCCACCTTGGTTCTAGTTTATATGTTTACAGGTATAAAGCTGTATATAAATTTTAGATAACTAAACATTGTTACATGTGCATGCACATAACTATCCATATGGTGCAGGCAGTAACTTGCAATTGCAGTAGTTTTGGAAGTGAATTTAAATCTAAAGTATTTTAAAGACAGAATAGTAGAGTTCTTATTATTGATAACTATATCATACTCTGTTGATTAAACCATCCTAGTGGCAAAAGGCATTAAAATGTAGTACAGTCTTTTTGAAATGCTGAAATTGTCAAATGAAGAGGAATTGAGATTGGAAAGATTTTATCCTACAAAAGGAAATATGCTTTTCAATCCTACTTTTAAAAACGCTTTTGACAGAGAATGGCTGAAAGTGATTTGTAAAGAAATTTCTCTGGGTCCTCAAAGAATTAGGAGGTCCTCTGGAACAATGTCAGAAGTAGAGCTTGGAGATACAGTAAGAAGAAATTGGCAGAAATAATTTTATTTTTCAAGTAGAAGCTTCTACATGATCAATTCCCCATAAATAGCATAAACCCTTTAAGACATTAAAAGAACAACTCTTTAAGAAATTGTTAAGAACAACTCTGAACCCTTCCTTTTGCAATCCAAACCTCTGCATCCAAATCTGATTTGAATTCCTTCCTCATGCATCAGAGTAAAAACTAGGAACAATTATTTGATCAAAGCCTGAGAAAACAAAATTCTATATCGCACATTTCATGTTTTAAAATAACCTTTTCATTGAGATGATGTATTTTATGTGTTTATTACAAAATATCTTTCATCCAGATAGCTGTGTTTCACTTTACCTTACTGCAGATATATTTCCAACAACTAGGGGATTTTCAAACACTAATTGTAGGTAATACATTTTTGTAATTTTAATATTAAACATCTCCCTCATTAATACATTGATTGTAATTCCAAAAAAATCATGCAAAGATGATATTATCAAGGAGCTGGCTTTTTAGTAATTTCTGAAATTTGCATGATGAGAATTTATTTAATTTTATTCTAATGGTTATTCATGAATGGGATACAATGCTGAATAATCACTATATCTTTTCTTTTGGTTGAATAACCACTGGTTATAGCCAACATAAAGGGACACGGTGTCTCAGTGGCTAAGATGCTGAGCCTGTTGATCAGAAAGGTCAGCAGTTTGGCAGTTTGAATCCCTAGCGCCGCGTAATGGAGTGAGCTCCCGTTACTTGTCCCAGCTTCTGCCAACCTAGCAGTTTGAAAGCATGTAAAAA
>JANHFT010005922.1:112204-125128 GCA_032467955.1 Pseudoxenodon macrops | reverse complement strand
AATCTGCAGGCTTCCCAAACCCCCTGTATGCCCCATTTCTGCAAAAACAGGTGAAAAACGGGCCCGTTTTTGCAAAAAAACAGGGTGCATAGAGGGTTTGGGAGGCTTGCAGACTGCTCCTGGGGCCGGGGAGGACAAAAACTTTTTTTCCTTACTTACCTCTTTGAAGTCTTGGTGCGTCTTATAACACCGGCTCATCTTATAGTCCGAAAAATACGGTACATATAGTTCACTATTGTTAAACATTAACCGAATGCCTCCAATTTAACTTGATTATTTAATGGACCTGTTTTGTTAGTCACAAGCCACCACCCCTCTTGGAAAAAGTCACACTACTATAGAAGGATTTTTCAACTACATTTGTTCCTCAAGAATCTGTCTTGCTTAGGTTTTCGCCTCCCTCAATCTATATTGAGCATGTTAACACTGTGTGGTTTCCATGGTTTAGCTATAAATGTCTTGCTTTGCTGCTACAGAGAGGTACATGGCTAGCCTGTTTGTAATCTTAACAGGTTTTTCTGTAAGGAGAGAGCAATGATTAAATTAGATTTCTTGAAGTGTTTGCCAAAAAAATATAGATGGGAGTAAAACATTGGAAGTCTACTCACAGGAGCAAAGGTCCTACCTCCCTGTTACAGAAACATTTTCATAAATCACTCTGCTGTGGCAATTTTGTGGCAGGAAGAAGAGCAGATATTTTTTAGGAGTTGTATTTGAAACAACTTTTGTTAGTCAGAGCACTTGGGTGGGAAGAAGAATTGATCTTGATCTTTTTTGTTGAGCATCAGTCTTTCTCATTGTTCAACTGAGGCTGTTCATTTTTGTACTTGGGATGATTAAGGTTATTAAGAATATGCTTGATTAATGCTCATTAGTATAATTAGAGTGATAATTTGTACTTTTTTATTATTATTGGGGTTTTGTACCATATTGTTTTTGCTTGGAACCCACTTAGAGTCATAATGATTGAAATATCATAAATGTTCAAATAAATGAAAGAAATACTTGTTTCACAACGGAGTTTAAAACAGGAAATATGTTAAATTGCTGGCCCAGATGGACGTAGCTGATTTTGTTGTTAGAATGCTTGGAACTTTAAAAAATAGATAGATGGTGACCAAATATGGAAGTCGGTAGCTATTAAATATATATTAGATAGGGAAATGAAGACTGGATTGGTTAGTCATTTAAAAAAGAAAGGATATATATAACTCTCACCAGTGAGTTTTCTCCCCCTGCTTTCCTAATTAAGGTTTTAAAACTGATTACAGTTATAATTGGAGCTGTTAATCTGTCCTGCAGAGTGCACTTATGGGAATAGCCATATATTCTATCTTCTGATATTAAGCAATGACCCTTCCCTATATACAGTTTACCCTTCACCATATCTAATCTATATAATTCCTTTCCATTGGTATATATGCCAACTGCAAAACACCCAACAATTTTTACACAAGAAGTATCATTAATATTTATGTAAATAAGTCTCTAATGTTGCAGTCCAGCAAGTCTCATTGAAATTATTGGAAATTTTGTTGTCCTACTTTGAAGCCAGAGAAATTTCAGATTTGAAAACCTAGGCCTAGTTTCTGTCTTCAGCAAAATCTGAATGTCGAATCCTATGATGATAAAATAGACATTGCTTGATTCAGCCAGTGATTGAAACTGAGTTTATGATTTCGTTCAGTAAGAAAACGATTAAGTAATGACTCGAGGATATCATAGGAGAAGAACTTAAGAAAAACCTTTTCCATTTTTCTTCTTCTTATCGATTCTTAGGCAAACTAAGATTCCTTGTGAATATTGTTAATTTATAATTGTAATAGAATGCCTGCAATAATTTATAAAACAAATTAGAAAAAATCAAATATGTACTCCCTTTTTTAAATGCCATGAAATAGTATATTTACACACATACACACTTACATAATTAATATGTAATGTACACAGTTGATACTATCCTGTTAATTTATACATTTAAAAAATCCCATGGATCTGCCTGTAAAATCAAGGAATTATTTAATAATTTAAATGTTTGTTGTGTTCTTTCCGCTTGCAGTTAGGTGTTGTTGTATACTTATAAAGATATATTTCTTTACAAATCACAAAGTATTTTTACTTGAGAAAAAAAGCTCACTGTCTTTATTTTTGCTCATTCTGTATTATTTGCTGAGGTGGTAGCAATTAAACTACAATATTGGTTGAGTTTTATTTATGTGTCCATTTTGATTGTCTTATATGTCATGTATTTCTCAGCAAACCTGTAATGTTCTTGTTAATTACTGATAATTCCCCTTGAGAACTGCCATATTTAATGTACTATCAGTCATAAACTGCATGTTGGTTAAGATACTTAAGAAAAATGCTTTGGCAAGATTTTGTGCTAATCGAAGTGATTCAGCATGGCATTGAAGCAGTTGAAAAATCCTGTGATATTGTTTCTTATATGCCATGCAGTGCACTGAAAAAAGCTGCAGTCATTCCATCAGTTATATTGATGTTTCTATTACTGTGAGTAGAATCCTAATGAATATAACCCTGATAGTTTTTGTCTGCTTGTGCAGTTTGTGTTTGAGTTAGCTATTTACTGAGTTAGCTGTGCTAGTAGAGCTACAAAGCAGCAGTGGCATCCAGCTGGTTAAAGTTTATGTTTTTTGTATAACTTTTAGAAAACATTCCGCCACTGCTTGGCTTTATAAAAACATAAGCAATTATACTGCATGCCCTCTTATTTGCCAGCTGGTGATATAGTTTATTCATATTTTTGTAGCAATTTTCAGAGCTATTACTTGGGAGGACAAGATGGTTTGAAAGTTTTCAAGAAAATCTCCCTGTTGTAACATTGTATTGATGTGTCTGTAAATTTCAAGTGATCGATTCTACGACCTTTTCTAGAGAGCAGTTCGTTTTTTCCATTCACTGACAGCAACATCATAATCTATTTTTTCTCTGCATGAAGTTTGATAGAGCTGTGTTAAGAGTTTTACAGTGGCTTGATAACCATGTCCCTATAATGACCCTGTGGATTAATTAAGACATATAGGAAACTCTGGTAATAAGAACAAGGTTATACATTGAGTACATTATTTCTAAAATTTCCAAACTCACATTCTATGTATTAAGTAATACTGGTTACCAAAAGAAATGCTTTCTTGATATATTAATACAATCAATTTACAAAATTAATTCACCAAATAATGTAGTAGTTTATCCTGTATAGGCTACTTTGGTTACACATATCCTGATTTAATCCGGCTTTGAATAGAACACATTAAAGAATAGGAAAGGGAAGTTGGAGAAAAGACTTGAAATGATATTTAAAATTAGAAATTACTGCAGATTTGTGATTTAGTTGTGATTTTGTTTTCAGTTTGAAATTATAAAATCTCTTTTATATTCTCCACCCATTAAAATGTTGGGCCACTGGCTAGAATTCTGGGAACTGTAATCCCAGCAAATTTGAAAGGTTGCATGATAAAATATGTAATATGAGTAATATCTAAAATATAGACATAGCCACCTTTCTACTTTTTTCCAAAGAATCCCAATTTGCTGTGAAATAAGTTGAAACTGATACAAGCAAATGGCAGTCATCATTTTTTACTTCATAGTCCATAAAGCAGACATTTTGTTTTGATGTATGACTTAACATATTCTTGTAAATAATAAAACAAATTGAAATTGCATGGACGTAATTATTGGTAACCATTAGATGTTCAAAAACTTTATTGGATTTCATTGTTCTCTCAAGCATACTGTTTACATTAATTAGCATCACAAGTGTCTTTAATCTCATTATCAGTCACTCAGCCTATTTGAATGGAAAAAAGTACCTCACTCAGGCATTTTCTGTCATTTTATGCAGTACAGTGAACATAGATAATAAGAGAAGGAACAGCAGAGAATTGTCTGAGGAGGAAAGGAAGAAAGCAATAGCAAACATGATAACAGCAAAGGCTACAAAACCATCTCCCTAAAGTTTCATGTCCCTGTGACCACAGTCGCTAGTGTTATCCAAAAGACCATAGCCAGTCTCCGTGGATGTGGCCCCAAGAGGAAAATTAACCCCAGACAGAACAGGAAGAAAGTTTGAATGGTAGAAAAATAAAAAAAGAAAGCTTCAATAAAAATCCTGGTTGACTTCCAAAATCAAGATACAACAATATCAAGTTGTACCATATACAGTATCACTGTCTTACTGAAAGTGGCTTCCACAGTAGAAGATCCCACTTCAGAAATACAGGCACAAAAAACCGAGATTGGAGTTTGTTAGAATATATGTTGGCAAGCAGCAGTCCTTCTGGGAAGCTATAGCTGGACAGATGAAACAAAATTAAAACTTGTTGATAAGTCACACTTGCTCTATGTTCACGGAATAAAAAAACAATAGTTTAAAGAAAACCCAACATGGAGCAAACTGTAATGTAATGCCATTGCTTTGCTGCCCCCAGAATCACATGCCTTGAATCTGTATGGGCACAATAAATTCAGAAGACTTATCAAGGTGTTCTGAAGTGAAACATAATGCAGAATATGCCTCAGTTGCAGGCAAGGGTCTTCCATCAGGATAATACAAAATTTATATCCAAGAGAACCAAAATAGTAAAACGTAAAATGTCAAGCCTCCAAGTAACATATCCCAAAAAACAAAATCCAAGGCATCCATCTTCTTTTCAAAGTCTGTTTATTGGGTACAGATTACATTTACAAGATCTTGGTGTAATTCCGACTCTGGACAGGATCCGGAATTAGACCCCAAAAAAGCAAAAGTATGAAACTTTCTCCCTGAGTCACAATCTCCAATTAGTTCTCAGTCCAACAGTCTGGTGACTCCCAACTCCACCTTCGTCCAGCTGCAGGCAAATTCTCTGTTCCCATGAGAAAGGATTGCCGCCTAGACATAACATTCCCCCTTTATCTTTACATCCCCCTTTCAACAGTTACAAAGTGGCGAGCCTGAAGTATTATTAAATTCATTTACATACAAACCTAAAAGCTAATTTTTAAAAAACCAATACAAAGGCTATAATAAAATATGGCTACACTTATGCCATCTTCAGGGTCGACATAAACATTTAACTATTCTGAAAGAACCTGCCATGAATCCTGATGTCAGTATAATAGGACATCCATGGAAAGAGGTGAAACTTACAGGTGGGAGAAGGAGCCCTTCAAACTTAAGACAACTTGCAAGTTGAGAAATGGAGAAGTCTTATTCGGAGCTACAGAAAGTGCTTGATTGCAGCTATTGCCTCCAAAGAGTATTGCCCCTTAACCGACTCTATACACGTGTGAGCTGAAGACACATTTTGCACTCTGGATGCACACTGCAAGGATCTAAGTCATTTGAAAGTGGCCTGACACTTAAAACAATATTACAAAGACATTTTAAAACATTTGCAAATTCTAGTCATTACATTTTTATTGTCTGCTATCACTGCAAGTATAGCATAGTAGCCCAAAGCTTTCAGAATTGCTAAATAACTAGTTTTATTTGCGGCAGATAGTTCCCCCTCCTGAGATTTGACTATATGATGTAAAACTGGAGGCAGTTGAGAATGAAAAGGGTGAGGGACCCTCATGTTAAGTGGTAATTTAGCTTTTCATTAAAATAAAAATGTTGAGATTTGAAGAGTTGGGTTAATTTCTTTTTTTAAGGCACAGAAGCTTGTGTTAGGGTAACGTCTGTTTGCCACTGCCTCAGGGTCCTTAAACAGTCTTGCTTTAAGAAAAAAGTCTGCTAACAGAAGGTGAAGAATGAAAATAGTGCCTCTTACCAAATTAGATGTCTGAAGCATATCAGGCAGTTACAAGTGGATTATACACTTGGATAATATAGTATTAGACCAATGATAGTGAATCTTTGCAGCCTGGCATTTCAAAAAAATCAGAAAATGCCTACTTTGACTCTGCTGGTATGTCATTCTGAATAAAAGAGAAACAGTGTCCTATCTTGTCCCTATCTAGACGACCCTGAACAGCAACACTCAGTCGCAATGCCAAAGCTGGGCCTGAAATAAAGGCCTGGTCCTTGATCTGAGCCCTACCGCCACTCAAAAAGGCCACCTTGTGTCATCCCCAAGAAGTGTGAGTCTTGGGGAACAGTGCTATTGGCTGAGAACAGTTAGCTCTTCATAGGCTCTGCTGTACCAATACCTTTAAACTCTGTTCTCTTTCTGTTTAAAGGTCCCTGTGGCCTACCTGAGGCTGCTCTGGATCACATGAGGCCTTCATTCTTGAAGTGACTTTAGAGAATGTTCTTTGGTGGCCTCTGCAGCCACTGAAAGCACATCCCATTCTCACACAGTTTTTAGAGGCTGTAGAGAACATAGCCTTCTTGCGTGAGTTTTACGTGACTTCAAAGTCCAGAGCACACCTCATTCTTGTGTGACTTCTGAAAATGATGAAATAACAAGAGTGATACTTTGGGGAAAAGTTGTTGGATATTGGTGAACGTTGGCTTTATGGTATGCCACCTTTGACATATATGTAATAGGTTTGCCATCATTGTACTAGACTGTGCAACAGTTGAGGCTCAAAGGAGAAAAAGTGATTTGAAGTTTGCACACACAGGTAAACACAGCACCTATCAGGGCTTCTTATACCAAATGTGTCTTTCTGCCCAATTCTAGCAAAATAAGTTTGTTCTTTAAGGAGAAGTCAGCAGGTGCTACTTGTGTCCTCATGTGTGTTCTGTATCATCTTTTCTCCTTCACATCTAGATCACTATAGTCTTAATATCAGCATTCTGAGGTTGCAATGGCATTATATAAAACAAATGGGAAAGTTTCTTGAGTTCTTATTTTTTTAATGGGTAGGATGTTTAAAAAAATAAATTAAGCTTGCCCTAAAAACTGAATGCAATACATTCCTTTTGTTTTCCACAGAAATTGGCAGAATATCAGATCTCTGATATAGACAACTTGCCTTCATTTTTGGCAGTGGAACTCTCTTGGCAGATTTGAGGGTGTTCCTACCCCTGCTTGGGTTCAGAATGCTCCAAAACTGGAAAGTGTTCAAGTCCCAAAATCATTTCAAGCATAGATGTTAAACTCATGAAGTAACAGCTGCAATGAAATATTGGAAGGTAGATTCCAAATTTCCATTTTTTTTCACCAGAGAAAACTGGAAATATTATAGATTGACAGCAAGTACATAAAAATGAAAGAATTATATATAGCAGGTGTCCCCAACCCCACAGACCAGAACTGGGTCTGCAGCCTTCCAGGAACTGGACCGCACAAGCAAGTGGAGGCCTATCTGTGCCACACAGGATGCAGGCAGTGCACAAAATCTTGCCCCCCAGATCCATGAAAAATCACTCTCCCGAGAACTGGTCCCTGGTGCCCAAACGTTTGGAAGCCACTGATTTATCTCCTTATTTCTTCATCTGAGATAACAGGTTATATAGACTCAAATAAATTATTTTTTCAAATTGTGGGATTCCCAAGATTTAATGCATTATCAAGGACCCTTGGGAAACCTACTTCCCAGTCATTTGGCAGGAAAGGAACCAGGTTGGTTTCCACATGAATCAGATTCTTCTAATGCAGTGTCTGACTCATTCAAAACCTAGAATTTGTACAGAATAGGCACAATTACTGTACTTGCATGAACTGACATCCTTTGAGTGTTAAATGGGCTTTTTTCTCACGTTGGATGCTTGAGAATAATAATGTCAAAATGAGACTTTGTGCTGAATTTGATAAAAGGCTTCATGCTCACCAAATTATTTTCCTGTCTGAAAAATTCTGGAATTGGTGTACTCTTTTAACCACAGAATAGGATAATTCTCATCCATATATCATATAGTATACATTTAAAAAAGGCTATCTGACATCAAGTTGAATTCTTGATAAATACTTTTTTTTAGTCATGTTATAAAATGCTTTCTTGACATACATTACAGCAATAGTGTTTTTTTGTCTAGGTTTAGACTGGGCCCAGTCCAGCTTAGCTCAGTGAGATCAGCCATTTTCATTTATAGATATAAACATGCCAGAACATTTAAATATCTTTTTCAAAGCTGTATGCTATCATACAAAGTGCTAGTGTCAGCCTTGCAAAGCATAGCGAGATGAACTAATTCTACTTTATTGTAAGATTACATTAACAAAACCTTACAAGTCTGAAAGTACATTTCTCCCCTATTGTCTTAAAGCCCAACTTAGCCGATGTTTTTCACCTTCAATCCCAGGGATGGCTAACCTTTTTCTTCTTGGGTGCCAAAAATGGCATGCGCATGCGCTAGGTAAGCCTTCAGGGAAACTTCCTGGAGGTGAAAAACAGCCCCATGTGCAAACCGGAAGTTCAGGAACGGACATCCGGTTTGCCTGTTGGGCCGTTTTTCTCCCTCCGGAGACGTCAGGGAAGCCTCCTGAAGCCTCCGGAGGTTTCCTGTTGGGCCATTTTTCACCCTCCGGAGGCTTCAGGAGGCTTACTGTCGGGCTGTTTTTCATCCTCTGGAGGCTTCAGGGAAGCCTCCTGAAGCCTCCGGAGGACAAAAAACGGTCCTATGGGCAAGTCACTTCAGGTTTGCCCATTTCACCCTCCAGAGGATTCAGGAGGCTTCCTGTTGGGCCGTTTTTCACCCTCTGGAGGGTTCCCTGAAAAAACTGAAGCCTCCGGATGGTGAAAAATGATCGAAAATCAACTGACAGGGCAATGCCTTGCATGCCCTCAGAAATGGCTCCGCATGCCACCTGTGGCACGCGTGCCATAGGTCACCATCAGTGCTCTATCCTTTTGTGGGCTAAGCTGCCTCTTATTGGACCATTCCCCTGGCTGTGGTTCTTCCTTCATCTCCAGATCTCTCACATATCAATACAGCTAGCATATGGCATATTTCTTGACTTCTTATTTCCTTTCTGTTGATAATTCTAAAAGGCAAAAGCTTTCTTCCACTTTAGCATTTTCATATTATTTACATACCCCCATTATTAGTAGCAATAGCACTAGCACTTAGACTTATATACCATTTCACAGTGCTTTATAGCCCTCTCTAAGTGATTTACAGAGTCAGCATATTGCCCCAACAATCTGGGGGTTCATTTTACTAATCTCGGAAGATGGAAGGCTCAGTCAACCTTGAGCCAGTCAGGATCGAACTGCTGGCAGTCAGCAGAATTAGCCTGCAATACTGCATTCTAAGCACTGCGCCACCATAGTTCTTACTCAGGTATGAGTTATTTTTGTTGCCGCACTCTTTCCTGCTATCCCTTCAGTTACTAACTACCCTAATTAAATATATGTTTCTTTATTGAACATAGCCATTATTCATGGCACTTTGCAACTGCGTCAAACAGTATGCAGGTAGTCCTCAACCTATGACCATAATTGAGCCAGCAATTGTAGTTGTAAGTCATTGCACTCCTTAAAGGACTCATCACATGAGAGAACTGATTAATCATATATTTTTTTGCAGTGGTTGTTAAGTGACAGGCAAAAAAGTGAGTGGGGCAGTCATTAAGCAAACCCATTATTTGCAATGATGATTTTTTTCCCCTGGAAACTGAGCATAAACACTGGTTTCCAGGAAACAAACATCATAAATTGGGGTCATATGACCACAGAACCCTGCAAACCAGAGCTTCGAATCTGGGTTGTAAGTCCCTTTTTCAAAGTCCGTCATAACTTCAACCGCTATGCGATCAGTCCTTAAGCAAGGTCTGCCTCTAATAAGCTACAGACCCAGGTTATTCACAGCAAAGTTGTTTCGGTGAAGAATGACCATTTTATGGCCCTCTGGTAGACTAAAAAGACATTAACTGTCTTCAGATTTGTACAGCAAATCCCCAATTGCATCTCACGAAGAAGAATTCACACTATTGATTTGTTTGCTTGTAACACTTTGATCACCTACCGGTACATTTTATAATAAGAATCGTTAATTATTATTTTTTTGCATCTTCGAGCACATCAAATTGCCTCGACAGCTGAATCTGTTTTTAGGGAGATCAGTTGTCCTCTCCTGCAGTGGAGTCCTTGGTGCTCTCTGTGCTTGGTTGTTTTCTTGCAGGTGTTTTATTACCCAATCAGGTAACATAAATCAGTCCTTCGGTGCTTTCTGAGCTTGGTTGTTTGCATGCAGATGTTTCATTACCCACCTAGGCAACATCATCAGCATTACCTTTCTCCTTCTTTTCCTGGCACGATTGAGAATGTTTTAACAAACTGCATCACTGTTTGGTTTGGTGACAGCAGTGACTCGGATAGAAAGTCCCTACAGAGAGTGGTGAGGACAGCAGAGAAGATTATAGGAAGTTCACTTCTTTTTATTCAGGATACTGCTTAATAAGCGCTATGTGCTTAGAGCTCAAAGCATTGTGAGAGATCCCACACACCCACTTTACGGTCTGTTTCTGTTGCTCCCCTCTGGGAGGAGGTTTCGAAGTATTTCTAGCAGGACTACCAGATTCTGTAACAACTTTTGTTCCCTAGGCCATCACTCCGGTAAATACGCAAGATTTATTTTTCTTGCCATGGACATGTGTACATCCAAACTAGACTGTGTTGTTTTTCTGTGTCATATAATATATGTGGATATACACATAATGTTGTATTTATTTATCTAGTCATGTTTATGTAGTGTATATTAGAGGCAGTGACCTTTTGAGAGCTGTATGCAACAAAATTTCATTTTATTGTATGCAGATTAGTGTACATTCAAAGTGACAATAAAATCTATTTGTTCCATTCCATTCCATTCCATTCCATTCTATTCTATTCTATTCCATTCCTTCCTTTCTTCTATTCTATTCTATTCTATTCTATTCTATTCTATTCTATTCTATTCTAGAAAAAACCATTGAAGAGCTGCAAGTTAATGTACACACACTGGCTGTAGCTGCTGCTGAAAGGCATTCAGATGTTGAGTCTGAGCAAACGAAATTGAAGAGTGACCTTGTACTTCTTGGTTAAGTGGAGGGCAAGCAGTGACTTTAGTTCAATGAGTTAGAAGGTGGGGGGGGTAGCATGGTGTAGATTTTAACTAAAACCATTGATCTTTACAAATTATAGTGGGGTTGACAACAGGAATACATCACAGTCGAGAAATACAGTGCAGGAAATTCATTTGGGCTCCTTTCGTCTGTCTTCCTAGACTTTCTTCTTCTTAAATATTTGTTCTTCCAAATAAAAGCCAGCAACAGTGAAAGCAAAATGGAGTCCAGCATTAGCCATTCTGAGAATAGAATAGAATAGAATGTATTGTAATGAAGAATAGAATAGAATAATAGAATAGAAAATGGAATGGAATAAAGAATAGAATACATAATAGAATAGAATGCAGAATAGATAATGAAAAGAATAGAATTTAGAATAGAATAGAGTAATGTAGAGTAGAATAGAAATAAAAATAGAATAGAATAGATAATAGAATAGAATGTAGAATAGATAATGAATAGAGTAGAATGCAGAATAGAATACAGAATAGAATAGAATTTAGAATAGAATTTAGAGTAGAGTAAAGTAATGTAGAGTAGAATAGAATAGAAATAAAAATAGAATAGAACAGATAATAGAATAGAAAGCAGAATAGATAATGAATAGAATAGAAAGCAGAATAGAATAGAATTTAGAATAGAATTTAGAATAGAGTGAAGTAGAGTAGAATAGAAATAGAAATAGAAATAGAAATAGAATAGAATAGAATAGAATAGAATAGAATAGAATAGAATAGAATGAAGAATAAAGAATAGAATGCAGAATGGAATGCAGAATATAGAGTAGAGTAGAGTAGAGTAGAGTAGATCTCGAAGGGACCTTGGAGGTCTTCTAGTCCAGCCCCTTAGTCAAGCAGGAGAACCTATACTATTTCAGATAAGTGACTGTCCAGTCTCTTCTTAAAAACCTCCAGTGATGGGAGTGCCCATGGTTTCTGAAGGCAAGCTGTTCCACTGGTTAATGGTCCTCACTCTTAGGAATACGATGAAGCCTAAGGATACAAGGAGAGCAGGTATAGGAAGGAAATGAGTTTAACCCAATATCTATTACCGTCACTCTATTTATCCACTTTCCTCTCCTGAGGTTGTCTAATAAATCTGGCAGACACCCGTTAAGTAACTGATATTGCTTCCTTGCCTAAAGGGACTGGCAAGAGGTTTCTAATAAGACACTTAGATCGTTGCCTAAATGCATGCTCTGGAGCTGTCCATCCAGCATTACTCAAAATCAGTTTTTTCCCCCTTTATTTACCACCTTCCTGGATTTTTGCGCCGCCCTTAGCATCATCTGCATCTCCATGGCACCAGAGAATGACCTTGAGTGGAAAAGGCCACTTGGTGATCAATGAACAAAGGTCAAAAGATGCAAGGTCTTCACCAGCCCAAACAGTCTTTAAACTGTCATCTTTGCAGATGGGACCATTAGCCTGGAATTCAGCTTAATGGCACGCACACATTTATCATGTTAGTGGAAGTGTGGGTTACACTGGCTCTACAAACTTTAATAATCAAGGTTAGGGTGACCCAACACTTGTGAATGTTCTCACCCAGTAGAATCTCGAGAAGGCACTATTTATAATAGCAGAGTGCTGCTCTATTTTTGTTTCCTCTCCTGTTAGGCAGCTAGTAAAAACGAGGCTAGTAAAAAGGAATAGCGTGCCAAAACATTCTTCTGCCTGTCTTCAAGTGAGTCTCATTCAGTTTGATTAAAAGGAAGTTCCTTTCACTTTTGTCCAAAAGGAAAATTGGGAAGATTGTTCTGAATTTTCCCTTCATTGCATGTTTCTTGCCTTTCTTATAAAGCCATGTTTCTGGCAGCATGAAGTTCTTCGAAGTCTGATAGAAAAGAATATTTGGATCTTCTCCTCCTTCTCTTCCTCCTCCTCCTCCTCCTCCTCCTCCTCCTCCTCCTCCTCTCCACAAACCCCACTCCATTCTGTAACAAATTTTCTGTTTTGCCTTTCTATTAAACATCAAAAAA
>JANHFT010005922.1:67450-89688 GCA_032467955.1 Pseudoxenodon macrops | reverse complement strand
TGATAATTAAAAAATAAAGAACACAATGCCAGTATTAGCTTTTACTTAACCATGCAAAGAAAATTAAGAAGCTTCTTGTATTATATACCTTAAGCCCAAACAAACTAAAAGTAGACAAATGCAATGGTCACAGCTTTATTGTATACACACCCACATAGATACACACAAGCATAGTGAAACTTCTGCAAAGGTAAGCAGGTGTTTAGTTTACTCTTAAAGGAAGTATATCCTGTAGTGGTTTCCTCTTTGGCTGTAATGATAGCAGTAGCAGTAGCACTTAAGACTTATATAACCACTTCACAGAGCTTCTCAAACAACAGGGACAACCTCTTGTACACAAACTAAACTAAAATGTTAGTTTTTTAGTTTTAGTTAGAACAAACTAAAATGCAACATTATTTTCATTTTTCCTATCCTTCTTGCATTACTACTGGAGAGGCGTTAAGACATTTCCCAAAGAAAAGACAAAAGGAGAAGAAACGAGGAGAAGGGTGATACTGCAAGATATCAAACAATAGCAGAAGTGGGTTCAAAAGATGAGAGAGAGAGACAGAAGAAAAAAGAATATGACATGCATACTATTCGCCTTTTCTGTTCAACAATATTGTGTGTTTGATTTGTAAACCGTATTTAATGCATTAAGCCCATACAAATATTAAGGTCTTTACATCATACCTACGTGTTCTGTTTTTTCCCTTTCAAATTACAAATTAAACAGTGCTGGTATCAGCGTTGAAAGATACAAAAACTGACTGCAGTTTTACAAAAATTTTGAAAGAAAGTAAAGCATTGGGGGAAAAAAGATTGATTTTCAAACTCAATGTACTGAACCAACAAGGTTACAAACCAGAAGCATCTAAATATCACTCCCAATTATAAGGGTCCAGGAGTTATAAAAAACACTCAATGATATCTGAAGTTAACAAATTAGACTACAGAAGCGTAAACAGATTCACAATACTGCTTTATCCATTTTATTTCTAAAACAGCCTCTTAAGATGCTTAGTATTCGAGAAAGGATGCCCTCAGGGTGACAAGAATCATAGGTTCTATTTCCTTTGCTTCATTAAAATTCCCTTTCATAAGAAAAAGCATCACAGAAAACTGTTAGCAACATAAATAGGCTCAAAAGTGAAAGTCCACAAATAAATAGTATGTTGTATCAAACCGTCTTAAAATGACGTCAAAGGAAATTTAGATACACAACGTAACAGTGGTGGGTTTCTACCAGCTTTACTACTGGTTCGCTGAGTGTGCGATTCGCGCGCACAGTCTCGCTTCACTCGCACACCTACTTTGTATGCGCGCACTTTAGGAGTAAATTCAACTTCTGCCTTGAAAACAAGGCAAGGAGCTAGGAAACCAGGTGTGGAGCAGCAATTCAATCTGCTGTCCCTGATCAGCTAGACTTCAGAGGCAGAAATAAAGGTCAGTATAACCCAGGGGCAGGCGGGCTGACCAGCTTCCACAGTTACAGAGAACCGGTTCGCTCTCGGCTTAGATTCAGCGCTAACGGTTTGGAAGAACCGGTCTGAACCGGAAGCAACCCACCACTGCAACCTAAGTGTTGCAGAGCCTATCTTTTCAAGCTAAATGTTCCTAAGGGCACTAATCTGTATACTGACAAAATTCACAATGTTCTTAAGCTTGTTCACACCTGAACTTTCATCATATTTCATAGCAACAACATATAAAGAAGCCCCTTCAAACCACAGATGGGAAAAATACTTCTTTAGAGTATCTCGGATAAAAATGTTTTTTAAATTCCAGACATTCCTACATTAATCTGGGATTTATTGCACTTGGGTTAACCCAAGTTTATGTGCTGCTATGGCTATTTTATACTTAAGCATGTTCCAACAATGTAAATGAGCAACACATTCATAATTTATCACAAGTTTCATTTGTACTTTGACATTTCTTTAAGGAGTTCAGACTGATGTATAAAACGCTCATTGGCTTTTCTTAAGAAATGGATTTACAGTAGGCTAATATTCTCCATGCCAAATATAAGGTCATGGATTTATGGCATCCAATGCTTATTACTTGCTCTGCACACTGTTTTGCAATGTCTGAGGTGGAAGTTAATATACATTTAAGAATTCTTCAACTGATTATTAAGCATCTCTAATGGATAATGTAACTTAGCTAAATCCATAGTTATAAATACTGCTTGTTATACTCTGCTAACTAGAAACAGAAATTTACTTTTGACTTATCATCACATTATAATACATTTTTCCCCTTGTCAAACTCCTTCCCAACTCATCTGCATCCTATTGATCTCTTCTTTAGTGAAACAAAAATTTTCTAGTTCCTTGCTGTTAACAAAACTATTTCTTAATCCACAGAGTTAAAATCTTTTAGCAAAATAATTAGTTTGAGGCTCACCCTACAATAGTTCACCTGCCATAATGGAGTTATTTTCTTCTCCAATTGGCTGAATTTTGTTTAAAATTGTTAAAATTGTTTAAAAATAATTTAATTATGGAAAAATGTTCCAATACTTAATACAGTTTGACATTCATAGCAGTTTGGCATCCATAAAGTAGAAGACAAAATTATTATATCATTACAAAGGTTTTAATCTATGTCCACAAAATGGATGAGATGGAATCATACAATAGACCAGTGGTGGCAAGCGTGCCAGAGGTGTCATGCAGAGCAGTGGTGGGATTCAGCCAGTTCACACCACTTCGGGAGAACCAGTTGTTAACATTCTGAACAGTTTGGTGAACTGGTTTTGGAAGAAATCATTAGGGCAGAAAACCAGTTATTAAATTATTTGAATCCCACCACTGATTTCAACCCTCAAGAAGCCAAGCCAAAGCCAAAGCCAATCTGCTTGATCACAAGAAGAGCAGAAAAAAGTGAGGTAGGAGGAATGGTAGGTCGAAAGGAAGGAGGCCATTAGGAGAACAAAGAGAAAAAAACAGGAGAGGAAGAGGAAGGAGGAGGGTGTGTGCTTTGTTGTTCTGTTCCTCTCTGGCTCCCTCTTGCTCTGATGTACCTTTCCTACCAAAGATACACATGCTGTTCCTGATGGGGAGAGAAGTTGGCATCATGCAACAGCAGCGGCCAGATTTTTGGAAAGAGCAAGCCCCCCCCCTCCCGATTCTTTGTTGGAAGACTAGGCTCCTTTGCAAAGTTATTTCAGAAAATTCCTGTCACTCCTAAATAATTATATACTTGGAAGAGTGATAATAAATACGCGGGCTGCTGCAGGGAAGCGTGAGAGGCCTGACCAGGCTGTCTCTCTGCTTTGACATTGAAAACCCTGCTTGCAGGTAGCATTTTCAGTGCCAGAGCAGAATCTCCTGTGGTCTCCCCAACTTCCCCACTCTCGGTTCCAATTGTAATAGTAGGTTGAAGATTTCCTGTACAATGGTTTGTTTTCTTCTGGTTTGAAAAAAACGAAATATTGTTAGGTGAATAGACTCCCTTCTCTACTGTCTATGTTTCCCCTATTTAGTCTGTTCAGCTTTCAGTATGTCATAGCCGACAGGCCTGTCCACTTCTAATAGCCCAAGCTCCTTCCACACCCTCTGCTCCTTTTTTCTCATTTGGTTTTGTCCTTGACTGTTCTCCTGTTCCCCTTAACCATTTCTGTATATAACAAGGGAGTCTCCAATCTTTGTAATTCTTTCCCTCCTTTCCTTCAAACACTAATGTTTTTAGGTCACCGCTCCTTGTCCCCACATTCTTCTTAGCTGCCCAGAATAAAACATCCTCTGGTCCCTCCTAGTACCTCAGTCTGTCTGTATTCTAGCATGTTATATCTTATGATATGTCTCTGTTCTCAGTGTTCCAAGCACTCTCCCCTTTTCTCCATGTCCTGCCTTCTTTCAGCCACTTATAGTCTTGGAAATTTCTCTTCTTGTTCTCATCAACCATCAAAGCAAAATTGCCACATCTTGTCTATGCATGGAACCTAAACACCTGAAACAGGCACAACTTGGTTAGGTCTTAGATCAGGGGCCTCCACCTCTGAGTCATGGACACTGGGCCATGGCCTATTAGGAATTGTGCTGCACAAGTAGTGGGAGAGTGAGCAAGCTTTATGTAGCATGCATGGGATCTAGGTCAGTGATGGGTTCCAGATCCTGCTACTGCTGGTTCGCTCAGGGATGTGCTGCCCGCTTGGGCACGCTTTGCGCTCGCGCATGCACTGTACTATAAAGAAAGCTTCTGCGCATGCTGAGAAGCAAAAAACAGCCTAGGGCACCACCGAGAGAACCAGTTTGGGGGCGTGGCAGGCCTAGGTTGCTGCCGGTTCCAATGACCCAGGCCGCCAAGTTACTAACGGTTCTGTAGAACCGATCCGAACCGGTAGGAACCCACCTTTGATCTAGGTTGGGTGTGATAGCATCCCCCCTCCCACCTCTGGTCTGTAGAAAAATTGTCTTCCACAGAACTGATCCATGGTTCCAGAAAGATCAGGGAACACTGCTTTAGATAATCTGAAACCAATTTTGCTTTGTAAAAGATAGTTCATGCACTGAATCTTTTGTACACCTTACAAAACAGTTTGGCCATAATGCTCAGTCAAAAGTGTTCTTCACATTTATATTTGCAAAAATACATTATTTGCTTTACCTGGCTGTAGTAATATTACACCTTCTTCTAGACTTTTGGGGAATATTGTAGACAGAACCTGAAATTTGTATTCATAAATGATAAATTCTATGCTTTGCCAGGATTTGTGTGGATTTGCAAATATGTAATTAGTTTGTTTATTCAGGCACATAGAAATAATGAATTGTGCTTTCACTTACTTTGAAGGTAGTCCTGCAAAATCTATTCGGGATCTTTCACTTTTTACATTTCCACATCTCTTAGAAAAGTTCTACATTTAGCAGAGCAGACATAAATTGAATGAAGGTGACTAGGGATTAGTTAATTATACAATTAAACCCCAATCCATATACACTTATAAAAGTAGATTTATGTAATTGATTGTATTACTATATAATGATAGTAAATGCAGAATATTGTATAATTGTTTTTCTTTTCTCTCTTGGATTGTAGTCTCAAAAGCAGAATCTTGACATTAGTAGAGAAGCAAAATTTGCTGCAACACCTTCGTTTGCATTATTTGTAAATCTGAAAAATGTTGTTTGCAAAATTGGAGAAGATGCTGAAGTCCTTATGTCTTTGTATGATCCTTTGGAATCCAAGTTTATAAGGTCAGTGCTTTAACTGCTCCCATGCTTGCTTTAGAACTTCAAAATATCAAAGGCATAAAACAGATTTTATGTAATATGTATTAACATGGGAAGGACAAAGAGGCTATCTAAGAAATACTGCTGTTAGTCATTAGCCACAAATTGTCTGTGGAAATTTCCTAAATCATTGTGTCTCTATGAAAGGTTGTAGTGTTAATTACTATTTATATAGTTTGTGGCATTATTGGGCCCTTCTGGTCCTGTTGTGCTATTACCTTTTACAACAACAACAAGAAAAAGACAAATAACCTTTCTTACGGATTTCCCAGCTTGTATAATATGAGAGATTAAAAATGCAGTGTTAAAAGGTTTAGAACTTTTATAATGGATATTCAGTATCCTTTGTTTTTGCATTTCCATATAGCTTCACATAAAAGAATAAAATCCATCAAAAAATCTTCTGTGGATTCTTTTTCTATAAGAGATGGATGTTTTCTCATCCTAGAACAGAATGAAAATGATAATAGTCAACATCTCAGGTCTGCTTTGAGATCAGAGAGGATGAAAGCTATGAAACAAATGATACATTACAAATATAAATGATTATTAAAATAGGTATAATGCTTTTTGTTTACAATCTGTATTTTACAAAATTCACATAGTAAGCTGACACATCACTAGAAAATGAATATGAGAAGGCTGTTTTGAATTTATTTTGCTTTAGACATAGCATGTTTCCAATCTCTTTTTCTTGGTGCATTATGGTGAAAGAAATGAGCTTTTCCTTGCACTCCCAGACCATTTTTATTTGGTAACGATTAGAAGAAAAAATGTATCTTATCCTTATTTCCATTTTTTATTTAGATCTGAGATGTTTGTGTTTGTCTGTCTATATCTATAGCTAGATATATACAGTGAGAGATAAAGAATTTTTAATACATTTTTACTTTATTAATTGTAAACTACCTAGAGCCATTGGGCAACCTATAAATTGTGAAAATAAATAAATCTGGTTTGCATCAAACTCTGAATTACCCTCAGTGTGTTTGTTTAAATATGTTAACATATTTTAATGTAAAATTGCTTTTGCTTTCATAATGAATAAGACAGTCAAATTTTATTTTTATTTACATAGTGAGAATTATCTGGTGAGATGGTCAAGTTCTGGTCTACCAAAAGACATAGATAAATTACATAATCTTCGAGCGGTCTTTACGGTAAATATTATTTTTATATTTGTGATACTTACATTATCCAGTTGCTTCAGTATTTTCCATGTTGTACTGGACTATATATACAAAGAGCCTTAAATTAATTTTTTGGCAGCTCTAGAAATGGGAAAGGGTTCTTTGAATATTATGGAGCTGAGCCTTCCATTCTGGCACTCTAGCATAAATTAGAAGAAAGCCAAGACTAGAAAATTTCAATGGTTGTAATAGCTAGGAATTTTGGGTCCAAATGTATCTGTTCTTAATTAAGCGAGAAGCGTTGGTAAAACGTGACATAAAAGATAAAGAAGTAGACAAATGGTTTGATGGTAGAAGAAGGTTTCTTTCTATTCCTCCAAGTGTTCTTTCCGATTTCTCTGCATATGTATGATCATTGGTCCTGGATGGAGTTCTGCTTGCTTTTTCAGGGCTGGGAATGTATTTGGAGAAGACTGTCTTAAGCAGATATGCCTGATAAGTTTTGTTTACTCTTTATTAATGCATTTAAAATCTACATGGATTTCCCTATGGTGTTATTAAAATAACATTTCTCCGTCCTCTCTCCAAAATAAACAAATTTGAATTCTTTTCACAGTTAGAGGAAAAAATAACCTTTTAATCTAGCAAAATTATTCAAAATTCTATATAACGTAGCTTTTAAGAGATCCAAGTAAATATATCCCTTAACTATCCGTAGGAACATTTTTAGCTGTGTAAAAAGGGTTGTAAAAATGAAGAAATGACAGGCTAAATAGTAAAACTTCAGTATGAATTGTAAAATAGCTGTATGAGAGAATTTTGTAAGGAAAAAAAAAATCACATTTCTAGGACCTTGGCAGCAGTAAAGACCGGAAGAGAGAGAAGATCAGTTTTGTGTGTCAGATTGTACGAGTTGGCAGAATGGAACAAAGAGAGAACAACACAAGGAAACTAACTTCTGGGCTACGGCGACCTTTTGGTGTAGCAGGTAATCCATTCTTATATACAGTACATTGTCAAAATGTTTTGCCAGTAATAGCAGCTGCTGGGGATTGAAGCGATTTGACCTACTATAGTTTTGTTCAATCTTTTTGTAACCTATTTTTTGCATGCAGGAAGTCCCCGACTTATGGTAGTAATTGGTGATTGAAATTTCTATCACTAAGTGACGCAGTTGTAAAGCATGACTGCCTCGCCTAGTGATGGCAATCCCTGCAGTTCCAGTTGCCATGATTAACTGAATCCCACAGTCGTTAGGCAAGGAAATTTCCTCTTAGCTCCCCAACCTGACCAAAGTCAGTGGAGAAGTTGGCAAGAAGTTGCAAGTTCCAGACCTGCAGGTAGTAAAGGGTTGCAAGGATAAGGGAGGGAGGGAGGATGTGTGTGAGAATTGCTGCATGGATTGAAGAGGGGATGTGAGGGATTGTGCAAGAGGTGCTGCATGGGTCAGGAAGGAATGAGAAATGCTGCACAGCGGGTGCACAGGGATCCTAAGGGGGGGCAAGAGTGACCAGCGCAGTGTGAGTTGACTTGCTATCCAATAGGAACCTACAGTAAATGACAATGGGGAGACCAGTTAGCTAAATTCATTAGGCCTAGGGGGGAAAAAAACTACAGTGAGGTAACTGCTGCCATTCCTCTCAGAAAGAAAGCTTTGAGGTAGACTTCAAGGTAACAAAACTGTGGCATTTGCCATTGAACAGAAGACTGTGGCCAAATCCTCTGTTTCCAAAGTAGAGTGTCATGATAATGGGGTTCATTCTGGCTGCACCCATTGTTCTTTTGTTTGAAGGATAATAGAAAAGAGGTAAGAACATTTCAAGAGACCTTGGATAAGGTGCCTGCCTATCTTATGAAACACAACCATGGTTTTCTTTTCCTGGCTTTGGCTGATTGCTATCAATTTTAATGCTTTAAGTTTTAAAAATAAATTTATATCAATTTAGGTAGTTATAGATATGGATGTAGATGTTGATATAGATATAGATATAGTCATTGGTTAATGGCAATAAATACCCAATATAACCTCCAGAAGATTCCACCTTGTTTTACTGATACAAGTGAAACAAGTTTGTCTCTCAACAGAGTAACACTTCTTGATAGAAAATAATTCCAAGCAGTCTGTTATCATCATTGTTTGCCACTCTTTTTCCATTATAACGTAATCCTTACTGATGCTTGTTTCTCTTTGAATTCAGTAATGGATATAACTGACATCATTAATGGGAAAGTAGATGATGAAGACAAGCAGCACTTCATTCCATTTCAACCGTAAGTGCAAATTAATACAGAAAAATAATCAGGACTGATATCAGGAATAGATGGGTTGTGATTCTTTGTTAAAAATAAACTCTCACAGTTTTGAAAATGGGAAGAATAAAAAGCTAAATGGACATGACAGTTTTGGAAGAAAAAAATGATTTACTTTGGAACTAACCTATGTGATTAAACAGTCTCTTCCCAAAGAATTAAATAGCCAGCTCTAAATTTTTTTTGTAAAGCTAAGATAATGTCAGTGTTCCTACAGGCACAACCTGCCTGCAGACAAAATCCTCTGTATTGTGAATACATTTTCTATTTAACTTTGAAGTTCAAAATCTTGAATTGTTAGTATCATTCTTGGATAAGAATCAGAGATGTCGGTATTGGAATATTAATAGTTTCAAATATGTACATTTTAGAACTACCTGTTTTGGTTTGTTTCAATGAAATAAAATATGTGTGCATAAAATATTTGGACTAAGATGAAAGCTTGAGTACAAGATTTAAAATACAATATTTTAAATTTAAAGAAAAACCATAATACTGGTACATGAATGTGAATTGTTTAGATCTTGTAGTAGAAGTAAGAAAACAATTATCCTCAGGGTATAATGAAATTTATTTATCAAATATATTTATCAAAATTCTAAAACCAGAATACAGACTGCCCTATGATGAGTGATTGTGATTGAGTAAAAGCTCTGGGAACTGAAGTCCACAAGTCTAAAATTTGCCAAGGCCGGAAACTCCTGGTATAAAATGAAAACTTCAATGAGAGAATAAAATTGGGCTTGAGATAAATGAAACAAAGCTTCACTTGCTTAATTAATCGTTTCTTGGTGATATTTCTCAAAAGATCCCAATAGTATTATTTTGTGTTATATTATGAATTGTCTGTTATATATTACTAAAAGCATTTTAGTTAAAAATGAAATGACATATTTCATGGATCTGAACATTTTTTAAATAAAATATTTTCCATTCATGTTTTGTAGCTTTCTTTATTATATTTTGCTTAATCAAATTATTCTTTAGAAAAAGCTTTTATTAAGAATTAGTTATATACAATTTATGAAGACTTTTCTGTTTATTTATTTTGTATTGCACCTTCCTTGTGTTACTTGGTATTTTTCTTTCCATGTGTTGAATTTTGGGTGCCACTGAAAAAAATATAACAGCTGTCATTAAACATGGGGCCAGATTGCTGTGGGGTGGTGGATGACATTTTTCTAAATACTACATTTCATTTGTTACTTCAATATTTTCATCCTTTCCATCATGTACCAAAATCGTTTCATGGATTTTCTTGATTGTTTTCCAACTCCACTAAGCTACTTTTATTCGTAGTAGCTTTCTGCTTTTTGTTATTTGTTATTAGAATTTTAGTCAATTCATTTCATCCCTGAAACTGGGCTTCACTTGTCCATGGGGGTGGTATGTTTTACATTTTGGTGTTGTTATTTTATATGTAACTTTTTTCAGGCTTTCCATCTCTATTCTACATACCTCTATGATAAATCTGGATTATGTTTTTTTCCGAAATCATAAATTCATTTCTCTGTATTAGTTTCCTGATTGATTTTCTTTCTGTGTCTTCCTTTTTTCCCCCTTTTGTCTTGTGCCGACTAACAAATACTCTTTGTCACCTGTGTGATACTCTCTGTTATGTCTTTGTTCTACGACTTCTGGTTTTCTGCCCCTTCCATCTTTGTTACCTTTTGGTGTTGGTCGTCATGTGCATTCTCCAGGCTAGCATTGGATAACACCATTCGACACAAGCAGTTGAACATATCATCCCGTTTTTCACCCAGGGTGGCAGGGGAGAATGATTTTCTTCAGACTGTAATAAACAAAGTGATTGCTGCTAAAGAAGTTAATCATAAGGGTCAAGGTAGGTATTTTCCTTTCATTGGGTTGTTAGCATTAGCAATGCTTAGGAAAGTAATTTTGTATTAAAATTAATGAGTTGCTTTATAGCATGGAAAAAGTTTCTTGTTTCTGATTTGCTCCTCTTTTGCTTCATGAAGAATGGCAATCATTCTGAAGCCATGTTTTAAAATACACATTTATCATTTTTGCATGTTTTACTGACATCTAACCATTCATCATCTTATTAGTGTACTTTTCAATTTTTTACTGTAAAAAAAAAAACTTAATTTGAGCTCATGGTTAGTTGGCTGTTTCAAAAATAATAAATCTACCTCAGCTTTACGTACATATATTTAAGATGCAACATGCTTTTTGTTATTCAGTTAAATTATTTAGTTGTCTCGACACATTAATAGAAACTAGATATGGATGTAAAAACACTTTTCAAGATATTTTAGAAATAGCTGTGTGCTTCTTGCAAAATTTATTTAAAGGTTTATTAAAAGGCTTCTTTTTGTTTTTGTCTTAAAGATTGTTTTTAAGAAAACAAAAGGCTTGTGTAATTGTTCTGTGTATCACTGCTGCAATTTATTAATGTGCAAAATAAACTAATATGGATTTTTAAAAAAGAAATTATAAGATCCCCTCCCACTTGGAAAGTTGCAGCAGATGTAGCAGAAAATATCTGCTACAAATTCCACATGATGTGAGGAAGGAGATCCAGCCAGTAAATGTTCAGCTCCATCCATTCACTCTGATTCTACTCTGAATTAAAGGATTACAGAGTCATAAAAAAGGGGGAGTTTGAATAGGGGCATTTGATCAATATTTTTTAGCACCACCATTACATTAGAAATGTATTTTAATTTAGAATCTCAGCTTGAATTGTTCATAAATATTTAAAATATTTGTGTACATAATGTTTAAAGAGCTATACTTAAGTAATTACTACAGTTTTACTCATTTCATTGGCCCCAGGTATTCTTATGGTAAGGTTAATTTATATTGCATAATCTGTGTTCAGTTGTTTTGGTTCACTTTTCTTTGCATAGTAATTACATTTTTCAAAGATGGCATTGTTTTCTTCTTTCTATGTTAATATGGATGCTGGAAAATACAGAGTTGTCAAACAAAAGGAGGCTCTTCTGCACACACACACACACACACACACACATGCTGTTCAAATGGTCACTAAACGAATGGATGTAAATTGAGGACTACCTATATTTATTTTAAGTAGTCAAATAATATCATTCCATATTTGACTGCTGTTTCTTACTAACTAAACCAGAGATATAGTTCTCCTGAATAAAAACACAGTATTCTGGGGTGTGTGATACACATACACACACACACATACCCCGCCCCCAGAATAATGTGTTTTTATTCAGAACTATATCTCTGATTTCGTTAGTAAGAAACAGCAGTCAAATATGGAATAATATTATTTGACAACTTAAATACAGGCAGTCCTCAACTCACATCCATTTGTTTAGTTACTATTTGAACTGTGTGCCGAAAGGTCATAAAATGGGGCACAAGTCACATAAAAACTATCTTGCTTAGAAATTGAAATTTTGGGCTTCATTGTGGTTATACGTTGAGAAGAACCTGTAGTTTCTTCTTTCTCTGAATTCTGTTTTTAGTCTTACATTTTTCCCTCATATTAAAATTTAAAAAAGCCAATATATTAGACTATACGTGAAATCCCCAGTTTACAAAATAATATATTTTACTAAATTCTACAGGTCTGTGGGTGACACTGAAACTTCTTCCAGGAGACATACATCAGATACGGAAAGAATTTCCTCACTTAGTTGATAGAACCACAGCTGTGGCACGGAAAATGGGCTTTCCAGAAATTATTATGCCTGGTAAGACTATACAGTGATAAAATTAAAGTTGTTGGTACAAAAGAGGCATAGGCTAAGTCATGAAGCTGTATTAAATAGTGATTGGAGGAATTAAAAGTTGCTTGTTGTAAAAAATACGAAGTCCGAACATGTTTCAACTTTATTTGGATTGTTTAGCATAAAAAAGACCTAGTTAAGTTCTATCTATTTTTTCTTTGAAGTAAAAGACATACTTATTTATGAATGTGCGACATCAATAGGAATCCTTTTCATTTGTCATGCATAGAGACCGTCACTTACTCACAGTGCAGATAATTCTTTAGAAGAGTCATGGTGGCGCAGTGGTTAGAATGTAGTATTGCAGACTAATTCTGCCAACTGTCAGCAGTTCAATCCTGACTGGCTCAAGGTTGACTGAGCCTTCCATCCTTCCTAGGTTGGTAAAATGAAGATCCAGATTGTTCGGGGCAATATGGTGACTCTATAAACTGTTTAGACAGGGCTGTAAAGCACTATGAAGCAGTATATAAGTCTTAAGTGCTATTGCTATTCTTCTTATATGTGAACTGTAAATTATGAGTTATTCTTGAAGTGTTATTTTGGGTTAGGTAATAGTCTTGAAACACAAGCCCAGAGAAAGTTAAATAACTGCTGCTATTCTATTCTATTCTCCCTGTAAATGTAGTATTGAAATAATTATAGCGTAGAGAAAAATGTAAGGAAAAAACAGATAAACAAATCATAAGCCACCATAATTCTTAAAATTTGCTTTCTGTTTTTGTAGGATACTGGTTAATTGTAATGTATTAAATCAGTGAATTGTTCTTCTCTTTTGTTTCTAGGTGATGTCCGTAATGATATTTATGTAACATTAGTTCAAGGAGATTTTGACAAAGGCAGCAAAACTACAGCAAAGAATGTAGAGGTTACAGTATCTATTTATGATGAAGATGGAAAAAAATTAGAGGTATTTTTGTGGAAAGTTGATATCTGATTTTGGGTTGGTTCAAAATGACGTGATTGATTATTCAGATATTTATTAAATCATGGTTAAATATTTTTAAAGCATGAGCCCCTCCTCCCTTTTCTCTCCTGAATATTTACTGGATAATTTAATGCCACACTTTTCCCATGCTGCCATATATTTCAAGAATAATAATTTTACAACTTGAATCCAGAAACTCAGAATCAAATAACATTACATTATTTGGTTTCCTAGTAGGTGTAATTATAATTGCATTTATCAACAGTGGTATTCTCCATTCTTTGTCATCTTTGAAGATAACTGTAGACTGCAAAGATACTTCACAAATCTATTTGATTTTCTCCAAGTGTTCATTAGAAAACAAACTTCCTCCATTCTTTTCCTTATTAACTAATTATATAGTAGTTAAAAGATGAAGACTATTCTTGAATTCTTGGTGTATTTTTCAGTACATGCCCACAATCAAATCATTGTTATTGTATTTATGACATTTGACTGGGTCAAAAAAAATCTGAGTATCAGTTCCACTGAAAGCATTTGAATGTAAGAAAGTGTGCTGGTGTTCTTTTTTGCACTGGTTGATGGTCTCTTTTGCATAGTCTATAGAGGTTGTTAATGTCTTATGTGTCTATCGATGGCTGATTTGTCAGAGTCAAATTTGTCTAGAAGCCTGGCACTCGGACAAATCAGCCATCAATAGACACGTAGACATTCATAACATCTATAGACTATGCAAAAGAGACAGTCAACCAGCCCAAAAGAGAACAAAAAAATTCTAGCACGTCCCCATCAGCAATCCCCACCCAGATCAGCATAGATCAACTCCAGGGTTAACTTCAGACCAACAATCAAGTAAGCAATATCCCAATCAAAAAACTGCAAAGAAGCCAACAGCAAACAGTCCAACCAAACAATCCCTAAGACCGTCCCCACCCATATAGATTGGCAAGACACCAGCATATACACTGACAGCAAGCAGCACTCATTACTAGCACCGATGATATTACCTAGTTAGGGTAATAAAACATCTGCAAGAAAACAAGCAAGCTCAGAGAGTCCCAAGGACCCCTCAGCTATACATATTGTTGTTACATATTTTTAAGATTTCACTTGCCTGTATTACAAAAATATTATTTCTCTGCTATTATATTTGAATTTAAAAGTTAAATTTTTATTCTGATTGTCTCTTAAATATAGCGATAGCATTTGCTTATACCTGCAACTGCAACATGGATTTCTGCTTTGTTTCCTTGTTTTAAGAATGTGATTTTTCCTGGGGCCGGAGATGAAGCTCTTTCAGAATATAAATCTGTTATATATTACCAAGTGAAGCAACCCCGCTGGTTTGAAACTATAAAGGTATGCTTGGCATTAAACTTTATTTTTTTAAAGAAATGGCTAAGAGAGTTATAGAACCTCTTGGTATCCATGTCAGAATAATCTGTCTGTGTTGCTAAGGACTAGTATAGATGAAGCCCTTTACTGATCACATTCTCTCTGTCTCTTTCTCCTTTTATCTTCCAGTCAAGGCAACTGGGACATCTTTCCTCTGAATTTTGATCATATGATCATGGGGATCCTGCAATGATTGTAAGTGTGAAAAATGATCATAAAGTCACTTTTCCCCCGTGCTATTGTAACATTGAATGGTCGCTAAATGAACTGTTGTAAGTCAAAAACTACTTGTATTTTAGCCACAAAATTTCCATGTACATTACAGATAGTCCTTGGCTAACACAATAGTTCATTTAGTGGCTGTTCAAAGTTATAGCAGCACTGAAAAAAGTGACTTATGACCGTTTTTCCCACTTAACAACAGTTGTAGCATACCTATGGTCATGTGATCAAAATTCAGACATTTGGCAACTGATCCATATCTATGACGGTTGCGGTGTCCTAGGATCATGTGATCCCCTTCTGCGACCTTCTGACAAGCAAAATCAATGGGGAAGCTAGATTCACTTAACATCGGGTTACTAACGTAACAACTTCAACAATTCACTTAATAACTGTGGAAGGAAAGTCATAAAATGGGGCAAAGCTCATTTAACAAATGTCTCACTTAGCAACATAAATTTTAGGCTCAGTTGTGGTCATAAATCAAAGACGACCTGTGTAGCCTTGTGGTATTATTTAGTGGATCATTTTTAAATGATCAGTGACCTATTGCAACGTGATCCAGAAATAGAGATAGTTGTCATTTTTGGAATGTCAATGTGACGGGTATGGAAGATACTTTGATCACATCCATCACAACCTAGTTTTCAGAATTAGTTCAATACATGTAGTGTAGATGTGCCAAGCATTGTCTGATTCAATTATGTTGCATGAGTTTCAGTTGCTGAAATCAAAGAATGTTGAAAAGATGCTTGGTCAGGCTTGGCCAAATATTTTCATCTTTGACTCTTGACATTTTTAGTTTTCTATATTTAATGCAGAGAAACCAAATCTGAATCTAAAGACAAAACAACTGTTGCTACTTTTGTTGCTCAGAAAGTCCAAAAATATTGGATACAACCGATTGTTGTGAACCATTCAGGCCAGTTGCAAGTCTGATTTTGAAAGTGAAATTGCTCTGTTTTTCTAGTGTAATCACTTGCTCTGAGAGAAGATGCAACCATGTTAAGTCTCTTAGACCTCTTCTCCACCACCAAGGCCAAGAACAGCATACGCTTGTATATATTCCATGCATCTGATAGTTTGGGCTGAGATCCACAAACCTTCAAAAGTCAATTCTTTTGCTAGTCTTTTAGGATGCCATTAGATTATTAATTTTAGATCTTTCAGGAGCTTTCAGCACCTTCCACCTAAAGTGTTCTGTCCTATATAGGCTGTTTTAGTTGCAGTGTGAAGACACTATAGATCACAATGATTATTTCTCCTTCTTTGTTGTCTATTTTAGAAAGTGATACTTGGAGATTATTTTATTGCATTACATTATCTGGTTTGGAAGCATTACTGCTTCAGACAGGAAGACGGTGCAGAGAGTGGTGAGGATGGCAGAAAAGACTATTGGCAGTTCACTCCCTTCTATCCAGGACATACTGTAGCATATAAGCATTGCTTGAGCAGGGTCCCCAGGTTTGTCTGGGACGCTACACATCCTCTTCACAATCTGTTTTCCTTGTTACCTTCTGGGAGAAGGCTTTGTGGTATTTGAAGCATAACATCCAGATTCAGACACAGTTTTTTCCATGCAGGAAGTTTGTAAACTCTCAAACCTCCTCTTCCCACTATATATTCAAGATGGACAGTGATTAATATTTATATTTATTTATATGTTAAAGTGTAGGTATATACGCACATATGTATATAGCATATCTATCTGTGTGTTATGTAGGGGTACACTTTTGTGAGCAGGCAACAGAATTTTCCCGCAGAAAAAAATGACAATAAAGGTTATCTTATTATCTTGTTCCATGGTAATTATGGGATGGGATTCCAAATGTGAAATTACCTCTGATTTTTTTAAAACGTAGAGGAAGGCTACTGGAAAGTTTATCAATGGATTTGGGATGAGGTATCACCAACATTCACAAGACTTCCACCTTTACCTTTCTTTTAACCTTCCTTCTTATCTAACACAGCAAGGTGGTCAGTTACCTCAAGCACTGCCTTTTTGAGGTAGTGGAATAGATGTGGATTAATAACGTGAGATTGAATCCAGATATGTCTATATTTACCTCTCTGGTTACGTGGTGATTGTTTCATTTCACAACAGGTGGTTCTTTTCCTAAAAGGGTTTGTTGAATAGCTTGGAGTACATTTGTTTTCAACAAAGTCCGGGAGATTTGTGCTTTGCAGCAGTTACTTACATCTGGTATCTTCTTCTTTGGACTATTGCAGGGAGCAAGGGATGCCTCTGAAATTGGTTCAGAAACTTCAGATAGATCAGAATAGGGTGATTAGGCAACTGACAGAATGGTTGGTATGAGCATATTATGTCAGTGTTTTGCTGTGTTTTCTGGTGTGAGTCGGTTCTAGATGCAATTTGGAGAGAATAGTGCTTAAGGCCAGGCTGTTTGAAAGAGGCATCACCTGCCATACTTGCTATTGGGATGATAAGATTTGCACTTGAAGTGCTTCTCTAGATACTCCTGCTGAATGAATGAGAGTAGCTTTCAGAAAAAGGCCTTTTCTGGTAGTCAGGTCCTAGCTACGCAGTACTTTCCCTTCAGAGGGAACACTGTTGTGGTATTTTCTGCATCATAATAAAGACATTATTATTTTGCCAAATTGGGGAACTATTTTGATGATCTACAATGAAGGTATTTTGTACATGCTATCAGTACTGCTACACCTATGTGGTTGCCATTTCCTATGCAAGGTTAATACATTGTATTGTTAAAAATAATATAACGTATTTCTCGGGCTATAAGACGTTCTGGTGTATAAGACGCACCAAGATTTCAAAGAGGTAAGTAAGAAAAAAAAAGTGTTTGTCTTCCCCAGCCCCAGGAGCAGTCTGCAAGCCTCCCAAACCCTCTCTGCACCTTGTTTTTTGCAAAAGCGGGCCCATTTTTCACCCGTTTTTGTGAAAAATGAGACGTGCAGAGGGATTGGGAAGCATGCAGGCTTCAGGAGGCCAAAATTGCTGTATTCGGTGTATAAGACGCACCAACATTTCCACCTTCTTTTAGGGGAGAAAAAGGTACGTCTTATATTCCGAAAAATACGGTAATGCTTTTTTTATTGACTTAACTTTCAATAAGACTTTTAATGGATTGTATAGCAAATTTCTGTTAGCTAATGTAAATATGCATAATTGTTAAAATATTAACAATATGGCAGTAGTAGTTCTCTGTTGTGAAATTTTTGGGAGATTAATGTGATATGAAGAAGTGACCAAGAGAGTTTATTTAAAGGTTGACAGAATATTTAAAAGGCTGAATGACAAAAAAAACCACAATTGGGAGATCTGATATTTCTTTATAACAATAAAATTAAACACCTGGATCATAAATAAACATATTTATGAATTTGAATAAATATAATGAGGTAACATTATTTTTTGTAAAGAAGATGAACAATCTTCTACTGTCTGGGAAAAACACCGAACACCAGAATCTGGCCACCTTTTAGCTGTTCTAAATTTTTGCTCTCGATAGTACAATTTCACTTTCCTCTGTTACTAGTCAAATGGAGGAGATTTCTTTCATATTTCTGAATTGTAATCTTAGGTATGAGTAATTATTATTGGGCTACAATAACAAAGGAAGGTTGAGCAAAAAATATGTTTACCATATGCTATCTAAAAAAGATGCCCAGAGGGTTCAGTTCATGAGCAAAGTGTTAATTCTCAATCTTCTCTTCTTGAAATCTGGACTAGGAATAGTTAAATAAGAAACAAGAACAGAAATGCTCTGATTAAGACTTTTATTAGAAGAAATGTACTTAATGTTACATATACATAGACGTACCCTATTTTTCGGAGTATAAGATGCTCCGAAGTATAAGATGCACCTACCTTTTTTTGGGAGGAAAACAAGAAAAAGAATCTGCCTCTACCTCTGCCTCCCAGCAATTTGCGTCCTTGCAGCAAACAGCCTGTTTAAATTTCACTTTCAGTTTCAGCATAGTTGTTTAGCACAAGGGGAAAAAATCCGCCTCTGCCTCCTTGCAGCCTGAAACAGCTGATGGTCAGGAGACCACCCAACCAACAATCACCTCTTTGTGCTAATCAGGCTGTGCAGAAACTGAAACAGGTTGTTTGCTGTTTGCTGCAAGGACGTAAATTGCTGGAAGGCAGAGGCCCAAAGGTGGGGGCAGGTGGGCAGGGCTACATTCGGTGTATACGACGCACCCAAATTTTCACCCTCTTTTAGGGGGAAAAAGTGTATCCTATACTCTGAAAAATACAGTAATTTAGGTGGCAAAACTCTCTCAGTGTATGGGGGCTAAAAGCTTGCCTTTTTTCTGAAACAGGGTCCTCTGCTTTGATCATTGTAATTCCTTTCAGTGTGCAAACTCTCACATTAGTTCAATAAAGGTCTACTGAATGACATACTAACACACTGAATTACTCATCTGAGGAGTTCTTGGCAACTTAATTCCAGCCTAACTGAAAAGTCAGTCTGGGTTACAGAACAAAAGAGAAATTATTTAGTGTTTTATTCTGTACTTCTGGGGTATCTAATATTCTGTTTTCTGAAAAAGTACTGATTCTGTTTTGAGTACTTAGCTGTTGAATCTCTGGAGAAATAACTTTTCTTATTAAAGAAGTGTTCCAACTAATCCTATGGTTTCAAATACTTCAGTAAATGTTGCTTAAAACAACATACTTTTGAAAATATGATTTTGCTGTCATCATATCACCTTTATAACTTCAAATCTGGAGAAAGGAGAACTGGGCTACAATTAGTCAGGAAGGGGAGGTCCTATGACAATATTCATTTGCTGGTTCTTTTAAGCAAATAGCTTAAATACTATTAAATACGGTGAGTGTTGAATTGACTGTAATTTCTCTGGATTAGACAACAGGTTTTTAGACTAGTATGTTTTTGTCTGTGGGTATATGTTTGTTTGTGTGTGTGTGTATGTGTTTATAATTTGTGTCTTTGTGTGTGTGTGTGTACAAACATAGAAACATATAATAGCTGTCTATTTTATTTATTGATTGATCAAATTTAAATACTGCCTATCTCTGAGAGCAACTCTGGATGATAAACAATTAAAAAATAAAAACATGTAAAATATTATATCTCATTAAAATGTTGGATATCCATAACTTTATCTTTTGTTTTGTTAAGGTTGCAATCCCCATTGAAGATGTAAACCGCAGTCACCTAAGGTATACATTCCGGCACAGATCATCACAGGATTGTAAGTAATTCACACCCACTGTTATTTTTTTAAAGCTACTTTAAAGAAGAGATTTCTTTCTACTTTGAACTCTTTCTATCATTTTCTTCTTCTTTACACTTTTTTAGGTAAAGCCAATTAATAATATTGCTTCTTAGAGGCTAGTATTTAGTTATTTACAACATTTTTATAGAGAAAATAAACTAACTTGCTTATATTGTTAATGGGTTGCTGTGATTTTCATTAATCATGAAGTCTATGGGAAAGCTTGTTAGCATTTTACTTACAAGCCAAGTATTGACTTCACTTGCTAATGTTGCTGTTTAAAGTTGCTATGTTTCAATAAGATAAACTGGCATTTAGCTTGTTTCATGTTTATTATTAATGCAGTTAATAATGCCTTACTAGTTTGTAATAAGATTACAGCTGATCTAACTAATGTTACTGAATCCGTTAAAAACCTACCTTCAATTTTTATTGTAATATTGGCAGAAAAAATAAAGTTTTAATTGTGTAATCTTCAGTGTTTATATTTAGAACTTGTAAGATTTGACATCTTCATAATGTTTAGTGCTTATGTAATTAAAGAGCTGCTGCCTTTGTTGTAAAATTAATCATTGAATGAAAGCAATAATTTTAACAGAAAATTTAACAATTTCACTAATGAAAACAAGAATTTGCTGATGTATTTATGACCATTAACTACAAATTGTTTCAGTAGGAAGCATTTGCATTAAGTTGCAGCAGATAATGGGTGGCAAGAGTGATTAGACTTTAGATTATTATAATCCTCATGCTATAGGGTTTAGGACTGCTACTACAGTGCTTCCTCATACATCTTGTAAATTGCCACTGTGTTGATCCAGGTTGTCCTTCAAATTCTCCTTCCCATTTTTGTTTGCACTGCAATTTGTCTGTCTTTTAGAAAAAGCTGATGAGCTTTCCTGGAATATTTTTTCTGCCTCTTTTCACCATGTGTTCTAATTGTTTTATCTTTTAATTTTTTTATTGTATAGTCTTAGTTAATGAACCACTGAGAGTCCTGCAGTTGTGGTGGGATGTTAGTTTGATGAATTAATAAGTTGTTAATCCTGCTTTAGATAAACTATTCTGGTGATGGAAATCAAGCTTCATAGTAGAAGTTCATCTTTTGTTTTGTTCTGCTAAAGTAAAATTACAGGTCCTATTCAATATACAGAGGATGGAGGTTTAAGGGGGGGAAAAGTGATACTGATTCCATAGACGCATACCAGAGTTGAAGGTTAAAAGGTGGGAAGAAGGAAGTTTGGAAATAGATAAATTATGTATGAAAACACTATAGGTAGTCCTTGCTTAACAACCACTTGTTCAGTGACTGTTTGAGGTTATGCCAGTGTTGAATGAATGGTACTTACATTCACTTCTTGAAGTTAAGCCATTGCAATACCCTGGCTGTACGAAGATCAAAATTTGGGCATTGGCAACCTATCCACATTTATGATTGCAGGGTGCACTTCAGTTCCCCCATCTATTTCTCTCTATATCTGCCCTTTTGGCTGCCATGCACTCTGCTGTCCCTGCCACTTTGAGCTTCATTTGTCATTGTGTGCTATGCTGTCTCTTATGCACTTTCCTTGCAAAAAACCAGCCTGGGTGTGTCTCGTTAGGTGGGAGGAAGAAGAAGACGCAGGTTGTTTGGGGCACAGGGCACATGCTCCCACCCTGGCAGCAGTCCTCCCCAGCCCAGCTATGCTATTGCTGCGTGGTAGTTGTCATGTGGACAATCTAGCAGGCTTCTCGTGAGCTGGCCAGGAGTTGTGACTTCCTGTTGGTTTCCCTATTTATTTTGCTTATAGGAAGCTAGCAGGAAGTTAGAAAGAGGTTCTTGATTAATGATTACCTTAATGACTGATAACAGCAATGGACAATGCTAAGATTGTAATCACTAAGCAGTACAGTCACGTGATGACTGCACAGCTTAGTAATGGAAATTCCATCCCTAATTGCCATTGATAACCGAAGACTTACCTGAATGCATATAAAAAAAAGCTTCCACTCCTTTAGGGAGAAAGAAACCTGGGGTTTAATCACACACACACACACACACACACACACACACACACACACACACACACAC